>JABFFC010000998.1:0-15080 GCA_013623535.1 Fusarium penzigii
GGGCTAACAGACACGATGGAGGGGCTTCAGGCGTCAGGGCCTAGGCTTTAGGCTTGGGCTCGTTCTGAGACCACTGATCGAAAGTGGGCGGTGGGGTTCGTTGGGTTGGGTTGCAGGTAGTTAGTTGATGGGGGATTTTCTTTCCAGGGGGGATGAGATGTGCTGTTGTCTTGGGTATTGACTGTGCTGTACAGGGGACCTTGGGGTATATCCACCCACTCTACATATATCAGAGTGGATGATTTAGATGGTGATTCTAGATGTCGTAAAGGAGACGAGACTGTGATTCACGATGAAATAAGAGATGCTTGACAATAAAATCTATAGCATCCTACTAATTTAAAAGTTCATTGCCTAGTGATATCCACTGATGCACACCTTTTTTCTTCTTGATTTTCTTGAACAATATCATGACGCCAGTCTTTACCGGGTATGTGCTACAGCCTACAGGCAAGTATCCAGCGTGACACCGGGGGCACATGATGAGCACCCATTCACTCGATAATGAATCACTTGAGTCTATAGTAGTTCCGGACTTGAAAGACTGCGAATGTTCACGCTTCAAGATACAACAGGCACACAAAAAAGGGGGGGAACAATTCATTCAGGCTCTTCTTGATGTTAACGAGTGAGCATCTCCACGATGCTATCAAGAGGCAAATACTCAATATCATGCAATGTTTCAAAACGAATACAAAAAGAACCCGCACTAGTTGCAACTACGTGACCCAATAAGCCCCTGCCACACGACGAGGTCCATGGGGTTGTCATTGACAGACCCTGAAGGATGGATGCACGCATGGTCCAATTCTATGGCCTACGGATCTTTGAAACTTGTGACAGCTTGCAAATATACGGCTGAATATTTTGACATGACTGGCATATACGAGATCAACTAGAAATGAATCGTGATATAGGATCCCAAAAAGGAGTAAGAGAAGGACATCAGCTTATAATAAGAAAGTCTATAACATTTCCTTTCTGTGACTTTTAATCTCTCTACCCTCCTCTTTCTTCAGGTCAGCCCCCCTCCTCAACAATCTCAAGCCAGTTCACACTCACCGCCAACGAACCCGACATCTTTTTTATCCATTCCCATTTCTCTTCCCTGTGTAGTGTCCAACATAGCGTCGCCCCATGGTTTGCGCTATGAACACTCCTTACCAAACTACGGAGTCGTTTAACGGTCTGAACTGAAGCCTAACGTGCTAACCTCATGTCGCTCCATTATCCGCATGATGCATTTTTGTTCTAGAAACCAATAGACACACAAAACATACAGTAGCAGCAATACGAAGTAAACGCACGACGATGTGACATGATGCTGAAAAAAGAAAAAGAAAAAAAAAAAAGGCCGGAATCTAGACTCCTTCTGGCAGATCCTAAACCGGACTATGTATTGCACATCACCCTTCTAGACTTTTTGTCTTTAAATCATCCCCAAGAAGCTTGCGCTGCAGGGGAAAACCCATGTTACACCATGGATGTTACACTGAATAAATAGAAGCTGAGGGGTTGCAAGTGATGGTGGGGGCATTATCGATAAGCTAAGCTGGCATAACCTCCAAGCCACTCCCGCCATGCTCGATCCACTAAACGCCACATGTGGCATACCCACCTCTTGCTTCGAGGCTGAAACTTTGATGTGGCTTGTACCTCCTGCTCAACTGCAATCCATATTCCCTGCCTCAGGCACTCACTCTCCAGCCTCGCATCACCTGTGAACCCGCAACACGCAGCTCCAGGCTGCCTGAAGGTGAAGCTCCAAGCCTACGACCCTCGTCAAACACCTACAAACGTCACGACAAAGCACTACCTCAACTCTTCCTCCCCACCTCCCATTCTCGACCCAAAATAATCGACATCATCCTCTGTGACTTACTTTTATAATAAGAGACCAAATCTCTCACAATGGTAAGCTATTCCCTTCACAACAGCTTCTTAACTGTCGTCATCATTGAGGGAGAGCTTCCATATACTAACCCAACCTTGACATAGACGTCGATAGGCACGGGTTACGATCTTCTCAACTCCATCTTCTCACCCGATGGACGTAACTTCCAGGTCGAGTATGCAGTCAAGGCAGTGGAAAACGGCGGCACTTCGATCGGTATCCGATGCAAGGATGGTATCGTCCTTGCCGTTGAGAAGGTTGTTGCTTCCAAGCTTCTAAAACCCGGCGCCAATAAGCGAATTGGTAGCGTTGATAGTCACATTGGAGCTGTATGTATCTCTTTTGTCTCTGTAAACTTTGCCTTCATGGAACTGACTGGCTCCTCAAGGTGTACTCCGGCATGGTCCCCGACGGCCGTCACTTTGTCGACCGCGCTCGCGACGAAGCCCAGAGCTGGCGCCAGAACTTCAAGACTCCCATCCCCACATCCGACCTCGCCTCCCGCATGGGTGGTTACCTCCAGGCATACACCATGTACGGCTCCGTCCGACCATTCGGTATCACCGCCATTGTTGGTGGTGTCGACACTTCTGAAGAGACCCCCGTCGATGGTGAGGTAGGCTCAGGACCTTCATGCGGCGCTGGTGGTAAAGTTCCCGGAAAGCACGGCGGCCCCTTCCTTTACATGATCGAGCCTAGCGGTCTCTACTGGGGCTACTACGGTGCTGCAACAGGCAAGGGTCGCCAGGCTGCCAAGGCGGAGCTCGAGAAGCTTGACCTACCCGCCGGCAACATCACCATCCATGAGGCCGTGAAGGAGGCGGCGAGAATCATCTACGTAGCGCAGAAGGACAACAAGGACAAGGACTTTGAGTTGGAGATGACCTGGATCAGTCTGGCTGACGGTCCCACCAAGGGACGACATGTCGAGGTACCTAAAGAGCTGCGAGAGGAGGCTGAGCGATTAGCAAAGGCCGAGGATGAATCTGATGACGACGACGATGAGGATGACAAGGACGATAAGAAGGACGACGATAAGATGGAGGATTAGAAATGCAAACAAATGTGTTCAAAGCGGATAAAACGGGCACTTGTACTATCATGATGACAGGATCATAGAATTTAATGGTTCACTTGCATGGCGAATTCGAACAACAATACACATGTGCCAAGGATATCATGTCCATTTAGAAGAGAAAAAAAGGATCTACCGTCTAACTTTTGTCCTCATTTTCCGCCCCTACCAAGATCCCCGTCGAAAATTACACCAAATAAGGGGGAGGGGACTAAGGGTATAAGAATCAAGATTGTGCCTGGGAAGCCTGGTTCTGACACCAGTTATTCCAGTCTGCAAAGAATGAGCTCTGCAACTTTGCTTCACCAAGGACCCAGTCCGTCTGCGTCTTGGCATATACGGCCGCGACGTCCTTGATACTGGTCTTGCCGGCAGCAAACAATGTCGATGCGACGATGAGACTCGCCGCGCTGGAGGCCTTGGAGTAGGCGTGCGCGTTATCCTTGCCTGCTGCGTCGTGGATCTGGAGCAGCAGCCCGATGAGGGTCTCGGCGTCAGGAGATTCACCTTCAGCGGCACTACCGCTGCGTGTCTTCTTCAAGATACGCTGGTAGTTGAGTATAATCTCGCATGCACGCGCGGCAAGAGGCTTGGTGTTTGTTGTGCGCATAAGCGTGAGGAGGGGGAGAAGCAGGGAGAAGGTGAGCGGGTTATGGGAGGCGGCTTCATTGCGGACGTAGGTGTCCACGAGGTCGAGGATGCGATGCTTGAAGTTGACGACAGATTGCTTGGCCTCCTTCTTTTGTTTCTTGGAGTCCTTTGGTCGGAGCTTGACTTGGTGCTTGATCGCTTCGGCGAGTTTGTCGTCGAGGGCGAGCATTTCAGAATCGGACATGTCGCCATCCGAGTCGGACGATTCGGCGTCTGCGTCTTTGTCTAGACGGTGGCTTTTGAGGATCTTTCCGAGGAACTCTTCCAGATCCTGAGGTTCTTGCTTTTCGCCATCTTTGGTGTCATCCTCATCGTCTTCATTTTCATCGTCTTCATCGTCGTCGCTCTCATTGTCACCCTCCTCATCTGCCATGCCGATAAATTCGACATCTGAATCAATCTCAATATCTGAGCCTTCATTTTCGTTGTCATCAGATGATCCCTCCTCCTCCTCGTCAACCTCCATCTCATCTTCGCCGGTGCTGAACAACTCCTTTTGACCCTTGGTACTCTCATCAGACTCCAGGGGTCCAGTCAAGAGCTCTAGGCCTTCGGCAGAAATGCTTGAGGTAAACGCATCAAAGACTTGCTGGGAGACTTGACGCATGAGAGATGATGGTCGAGCAACAAATGAGAGAAGAATCTCAACAAGAAGCTCTGAGCTACCTGCCTCACTTTCGGTCTTGCCCTTCTTGAGTCGCTCAGAAAACTGCGAAAGATCGTTGAGAACTTCCATTGCGTCAGGATCCTCGTTGTACAACTGAAAGATTGAGACGGCGTGAAGCATAGCCAAAGCTTGGGACAAACTCTTGTCGTCCTTGGACTTGGTCTTCTTGTTGAGCAGCTTCTGCATGCGTGACAAAGCATCCTGCACAGCACTCTTGATCTCTTCAGTCATGGCAACGGAATCAGGGTCAATTGACGAGACAGCTAGGCAGAGACTACCGTAATCTTCAGTCCTTCGGCTGACCTTGGCAAATGATGATTCCAGGCGGTTTCTGCAGAGCTCTCGAATTCCATCAGTAAGAACTTCAGCAGGGACATGTTTGGGAGTAGAGTAGGCCAGCTGTGAAAGTTCCTGTAGGGCTCTGGAGAAGATGTCCTGCTGTATCTGTCCATCTGTAGAGGCGGAGGCGTTGAGAACTTTGGATAGGTAGTCGACGTAAACTCGGAGAGTGGCTGTTGCTTGAGCATCCTCGAGCTGAGACAGAGTTGGGATTGGTTCTCGGATAATGTCGAGAATCTCATTTCCTGTTTCAGGAGTGACGTTCTGAAGCACCTTATCAACCGTCTTTGAGTTCGTTCGCTGGTCGAAGTTGTAGGCTCCGTTCTTGCCAAGCAGACCCTTAAGGATGGGCACAACAGTCGAAGGATGAGCGGCAGTGATAGCCTCGATGCTCTTGAGGGCCTTGGTCGCAGCGCGATGAAGGTATCGATCTTCCTTAGCAGCCTGGTTGATTAGGCAGAGGGTGAGGTTCTTGCTGAAGAGAGCCTTTAGGTGGGCGGGAAGTTGAACGAATCCTTCCATCATCTTTTGAAAGACCATGAAACCCTTGAACTTCTGGCCCTCGGTGGCATTCTTGGAAAAGAGAGAATCTGGGATGAATTAATAAGAAGCAATCAGTGATCACAAGCTCCAACTTACCATCCACGACACGGGACCAGAATTGCTCAAAGTCCTCAGCTCCAGCTTCGCCCAACTTCAAGTAATGCGCCAACAGAATGTCCCAGACAAAATGTAGCTGCGCCGTCCAACTCGCCTGCTTATTCTTCTGTCCACGCTCATTCTGATCCTTTGAAAAATCTTGGAAACTCTCTCTTAACACAGCACCAAGATCACCATATGACTTCTTCGAAAGCGGGTTGCGCCAGGGTTTGACATTGAGGCCGGGATACTTGCTCAGGGCTACCAGCCAAATGGCTACGCCCTCTGGCGTTTTTGCGAGGTTCTCCTCGGCGACTTTCTCGAGGGTTGCTTGCGCATGCTTCTCGCTCATCTGCTCAATTGCTTGTACGATGACCCATCCACATTGCGATCGAAGCCAGACCTTCTTGTTGGCGAGCTTCAGAAGGATATCCAGCACGGCATGCCATCTTGAGACGTCCTTGAAAAGAATTCCTGCTCTGACGAAGGACTCGAGGCCGAAAAGCTGACCGAAGAAGTGGTCTCGTTCCTCTTGGCCTGGAATGTTGCCAATCGCCTGTGTCTTCTCGGACAGAATCTCCAGCGTCTTGTCGAAGGTAAGCCCAGTATACTTTGACTCTGTGAGGGCCTTGTCTCCGAAGAGCTGTCCCAGAATCTCGGTGATCACAAGACAAAACCCAAGTCGCGACGCATTTCGTCCACTTGCCAATCCGCGGAATAGTCGACGGTCCAAGTGTCGAAGTAGGACAGCTTCGGGAACACCATCGTCGTCGAAAAGGCTCGAGATGATACAATCGGCAGCTTCAATCCTCTCGGCGGCATCTTCGCTGCCTAAAAGTTCGTAAAGACCAGCTTCTCGTTTACGTTCGTCCCCGATTGGTGCCTCGACGAAGGGAGCTTTGGCGAATGTTGGTTTAGTCGCTTTAGTAGATGTCGCATCCGAATTCGTGTTGCTTTTTGTCTTCTTTTGGGGATTCTGGACGGCATTGGAGCCTTCCTTGGCACCGCGCTTCCTTTTGCTTCCCATTTTTGTCGATTGTTAGAGTAATCGAGAAGTGACGGGTGATTGTTATACACTGGACTTGGCTTATCGCGATATGCTTGGTAGAAAATTATGCTGGGAGCTTCGTTCTGCCGCCTGTGACCGCCAAAAAGTCTGTCGGCCCCGCCAAAGCCGACGTGGGGGAGCGATGGGACTGGAGTGTTGGATATTACACATTAACCACGAGAGCAGGATATTGTACAACGGTTAGCATTTAGATACTTTTGTTTTCGTTACATAAACTTCCTGAATAGTGAAAAAATGCTTTTGTTCTTATTTATAGGAATCTTAGACCAATCCATATCCAACTTCTTGAGCATGAAACCATCAGATGGTGACTCCAGTCTAATATGACTGGTGGGGAGTTGATGAACCCTCTAGGATGTTCAGAAAGAGTTAGATACTGTAAATTCTTGGATGGATTGTGCGTTGCGGATTTCGACGAGTCCTATATTCTATAGCTGCAGATGTAGCTACAGCCTTGGTATTTGGCCATTTCAACAATGGGTGCGTCTATGGAGCGCAAGAAATTATCGTATATTTTGTCACCTTGTCGACAGATACCTGAGTCTTGAAGGTTTTGAAGTGGATTAACAATTGCACAGAGTCGAATATTACATGATAGCAAGTTCTGGACTTAATGTATAGTAATATGTCAGTGCTTGTGAGTCAACTCCTTGCACCCAGTAAGCACATCCGTCCTGGTCACTTGCATGTATTACAAGCAGCAACATACTTGGGAATATTGTACTGAAGAGAGAGGTCAAGCTGTATTCCGACTTGATTCAAACTCTATATAGTCATACTTGGATACACGACAGATCGGGGTGGCTTGCTCTAGGTCATCCTGCTCCCTGTATAGCATCACCGTGCTTTGAAAGAGGTCTGAAACAGTAAATGATAACAACAAGCATCATAACAAACATCACAACGAAAATACCCAGAGGATCAGTGAGTCTGGAAATACAGTCTCTGTATCTGTCAAGATCTTCGTCGCCTTTGCTGGTACTCCATATACACCCTGAAACTAATGGACAAGCCTAACACTGATGAGCTGTCACTTGTCGATATCGCCACCAGTTGTCATAGAACGCCATGACCACATTCATGCGACAAATATCCTTGCAAATGTCGACTTCTACGGTAGCCTCATCGTTTACATCCATAAACACAACATTTCTGCGTTGTTATTTTACAAGGCGAAGACTCGGGATAGCCTCGTCCCGACTCACTGGCCATAATGTTCCATGAGCACCATCAAACAGCGAGAAAACAATGTTACTGAAGTGTCGTCATGAGCAGGAACAGAACAGGGCTGTTGTTCGCATAAATTGGTATATACAAATAGATTAATTGATCCAATGATGACGATTGCAGTTGGTCTGTGTTTGGGGAGGAGATCACAAGGCTGATGCAACTTGACTTCTTCAGCAGAGCTCATCACTTGTGTCGGGTATTCCTTGGTTCTAACAAACATCCACTGGCGTGTTTTTATTTATTGATAAAATTTCCACCCCTATCATCCTTGGACCCGGTCAAACTTTGGTTCTAGGCTTGGTCTTTTGAGAGACATGACAGATTTCGAACTAGAACGCTTGGACGTTGTTGATGCTCCTTACAATACGCGATCACCAGTAACTTTTGAAAGGACTCTGCATCAAGCCCGTAGAACCATGTTTCTTCTTCTTCTTCATAGATGCCCGAAGGGGAGTAAGTAATCACACATAGAAAGTTTGTTTTCTCGATACTACGAAAGAAATGATGAATACATGATGGATGTATAATTTATTCATTGTGGGCTACCCTGTACCCGATATTACCACTGTCGAGTATAAAGAATACCCTCAATTATCATGACATGCCAGTATGACTAAGTACGCAGCAAGATGCTTCAAATATACACTAAGCGTTCAACAGCCGTGTCAAGCTTCTTGCCCCTGAATATCACCTCTGATAATCCAATGCTGTTCCCCGGCTTCATCCGCAAAACTTACCTGAGGCTCGCAGATTTCTCTATATTCCAGTTAAGAGCAGGGGCCCCCGAGCTTGGACATTCAGGACTTCTTCCTTTCCGTCTCTTCTCCTCTCGCAATCTCCGCCCCAATAACCCGTTTCTCGCCTGCGTCCTTGTTGTGCATGGGCCGTGCGTGCTGCTTGGTGCGTACGTGCAGAATGGAACGAACCGCACAACGGAAAGGTGGTAGGATAGTGTCTACAAGATGGAACTGTCTGGGAGTCCTACGTCGTACCACAGCGGAATCCATGTGCGTAGTCCTCAGGATGAGCCTCAATATGGCCACGACCAGAGTCTAGCTTCAGCACAAGACAAAGTTACTACTGGCAGGGAACAGGCATGACGGGAGGCGGAATGGTATGGGAAGCATGTCCTGTGACGATGTTAGTCCGGGAAGAGCAGTGGCAATGTAAGACCTGGCGAAGATATTCTACAACAACAATGACATCTAAAGGTATGAGAACTTGTCATGAGGGTTCCGATTCCTTGGATAGGTGAGAACTGCCCGAGGATCGTCTGCGTCTGGGGGAATGTAAGCCAGGCGACAGCGTGCCAAATGACCAACACAAAGACGGACTGTGTCGCATGCGCCGCGAATCCAAGGGTCTTAGTTAAAGAGTTTTGACTCAGAAAAGCTCTGGTATGCGGAAAGTTGTCGTATAGGTATTGTGGCAAGACACTGGTTCTGGTCCGCCCGTGGCTATGATGACGGACAACTGTAGTGAAGTGTAGTGCAGTGTAGCTTGGTATGACAGCCTCACCCAGACCTTTGGTTGTGCTCGAGACAGAGCGCTGCGTGCACGTCTCTCATCATTTACCCCCTTTTGAGTTGGTCTGGTTGAGTCGAGCTGGATCCATATCAGACATGTTATGTTGCTCAGACCAAGCCCGTGGCACGCGAAGGGAAATGAGATATTGCGGCTCGCGGCGACGGATATGAGAAGCCGTTTATGTCAAAGAGGAAAAAAGAAAGAACGAGAGACTTCTGACTGATATGAGAGAATTGTTCAAGGTTATTGCTGGCTCGTGCAATGGCAACGGCGTCAGTCTTAGACCTTCTTCTTTTCTTTTTTGTTGTCGTCGTTTTTCGTTACTTTTTTGATACGAGTTATGGGGTTCACTGTTTTAGATCGGGCCAAAAGCAGCGACAAGGTGAGATGAGGAACCGGGGAAGAGCCCTGGAGATTGTCCTTGCAATATTGCGACAAGGACAGGCCACAGAGAGGAAGAGTCGGTAAAGGATGGATGTATGGATATAGCAAGTGTCTGGACTGAAATTGAGTGTGATAACCATAGGAAAAAGCAAACTGTCAAAGACGCCACATTGGCTTATTCGAGCTGGAAGTAAATAAATGAATCGATTTGCTGGTAAAGTCTGTGAGGCTGAAGAGAAATTAGAAGATGGTTAGCAAGCCCCTATCGAGATTTGATTCTGACAGGTCAGTGTTGGAAATATCAATATTAAACGAAAAATTGATTACGTGTTAGAAAAGAAAAAACAAGAAAGAAACATAAAAGCAATTATTTGACAAGAGATGATCGAGAATCGATCGTGAATTGTAGCAATTGAGGGTTAGTTGATGCGCGGGGCTAAAATCACAGCCAAGTCCAGAGTGGGATTGCAAAAGTTACGATCGACAAACAGGTGACACTTGTGTTGCACGTGACTGCGCGTGGGTGGCCAGAGACCAGACACGTTGGTCACGCCAGAAAACGCGGAACACGCTTTTCAAGTTTTTGTTTCCTTTTGTTTACTTCCAGTGGAGGTCATGATTGTTTACTTTCGACTAAGAAAAATTACGCAAAATGAACAAAGAAAAATTCACAATTGGAGTAGTAAAGAGGATAGAGACAGGGAAAGAAAAGAAAATATGAGACAACGTGAACAGCACAAAGCGAACCCATCCACTGCATTGCATCAGGATGTCAAGACAGAAGGAAGAATGTGCAAGCCTTTTCCCTGTTGCCATTTCTCTCAACAGACAGGTTTTCACCATACCGTACCGTTTTCACAATCAATACAACCCTCTTCTTTCTTGTCCTCGGAGCATTCATCCTCTTCAAGTTTTTTTTCCTCTCCCATTTACCCCTCATTTTTGACGAAAAGAGGGTCAGGAGGATATGCTGACGGAAGACTAATCCCAGTCAAGAGGAAGAAAGAGACGGGAAGGAAAAGGGCACAGTCAAATCAGCTATAGAGATATGGACTCAAGTCGCAAGCCCCCTCCCCCCCCCGACGGCGGCATCGCACCCAGGCTAAGAGGGGTGGGGGGCTGTTGGATGAGACAGAGGCACAAGAGAGGGGAGGGAGGCAACCTTGCTCGGTGGGCTAAACCAAGCCAAACCGAACCAAGCCATAGCCTCGTTTTTTTCCCGTTTCTTTTTTCTTTGTTCTCCATCCATGATGGTGATGACTTCGCCAAGAAGAGATTGGGCGCGTCTTTTCTGACAATTACGGGCTAGGATGGGTGAGGAGGTGAGAGGGGTGTGGAAGTGTGGAAGTGTGTCGCGATTGCTGCACGTCGACACTTCTGGTGCTCCATCTCTTCTTCCCACACCCATGGATCCCATCCTCTCTAATGCATCGTTACCCGTTCGTCTCTAGGGAGATCAGCCATGATAAACAAACGAGGACGGGAAGCTGCTTTGTGACAGTGGGACGTCCACAGCAACTGGACTGGACTGGATTATCACAGAATTTTTCGTCTGCAAGGGTTGACAGGATCAAAGATCCGAAAGCCGAGCGGTTGGCGGGCAGGGCAATATGAATAAAAAACCAGATAATGAATGATGAGCCATGGTCATCGATCCATCTGACCGTATGATTTGATGTCGTAGGCGCTCTTAATTCATCGTCAGAATGACTCAGGCTCATCTGCCCTGCCATGATTTATTGTGAGATTTGTACCCTCTGTAATTATAGCGCCCATAACGGTAAATACCTACTAAGGTCCATACCTTATACAAATACGACCTACACCACCTTATGCGGCTCAGCTCAGCTTAGACAGTGGAGGGCTGTCATGATTTATTTTAGGGAGGTGATCAACAACCGCGTGTGGTATTGAGGCAATCTATTCTGTTTTTCTTCATCTGTTTTCCCATGTTTGAATCAGCATCTTAAACAGAGACAAGAATGGTCAATTGAGAGGGATCTTGATGGAACAATTCAACAGGTTAGAGCCAACCCGCCCCCCCCTGAAAATAAAACAAACCATCATGACGATCCCTATGGGCCGTTCAATGGAGAAGATAAACATGACCACCCCCCCCCCAGAATGACGTCTGGTTTCAAGACCATAACCATGCGCATTGGTAAGAGATCGGGAAAAGAGGTCTTGGATCGACGAAATAAACCACTCTGGTTGCGTGCATCTACAATACGTGTTCAGGAAGGGCCGTATGAACATTCAATTCAACCTCAGGGGGTGTTGTTTTACAGATTGCATCCTTGGAAAACATCTCCTTGTATCTATACTCCAATTTATTATTGATGTCCCTGAATGTTCTGTAACAGCATCACGCAATTGTCCATCATGTAAACACATTCTTTAATCCTTTAACCGCGCCATGTTAGCCTTGCTCGCTTACAAGACAAGATACTCGCAAGCTAACGTAGCTGTCTCTAGCTTCCGAGGCGAAAGGCCGCACACATGCTAAGATTAGCGGGATTCATGGTGGACAAAGTTGGTCACTGTGCTAACAATAGTTTGAAGATGGTGTGCAACCATGATTGTCATCAAGGTTTTTCTCCTCTTCTTGTCCAAGGGCACCATGCTAGTCTTGGGTCACTATCAAAGACGAAAAAAAAAAGACACGCTGGTTGCTTTCTTCCAAGGCAGTTTGATTACCCTGATTCACAGCTGTCAAGTTAATAGAGCGCAATATGACGTTTCTTTAATTGTGTGTAATTTATAAACATGTCACTCGAGTTCACCATCGGTGATCTGTTTTTTCTGTTCAATATCATTCAACAATGAAAGAAAAAGTAAACAATTATGCCGCCGAGGTCTAGGAAGTCAGCAGAATAAACTCCCCAATGTCTGGAAAGGGTTGGGGGGTGTAAGACCCTGGAGCTGGAGTGAAAGAGCTCAAGGTGTGAAGATGCAAGGGAAGCATCTTACGAACAATAGCATCAATAGACCAAAGTTCTTTTCTTTCTCTTTTTATCGCGCATGAGTGGAAACAAAAGAATAAGACTCGGTGGCGGAAAGATGGGTTCTCTCGATTCCGATGAAGCGGTTTTCCTTCTTCCTTATTCTTAGCGTCGCAAACGTCCGTGATCCAGACTCGTGCCTGTTTGTAGACGGAGTCGTCGTTTCTTGTCACTGGGAAATCGGAACACTGGGCGACCAAGGGGGCGCGGTTCACCTTCTGACCGTGGTTGATGGTCCGTGAGATATATCAAAGGAAAGGGTAGCCCTGTCTGAGGAAGAACGGCTGTTGGAGCCTTGTTACCTTGTGAAACAACTGGGATTACTGCTGGAAGGATTTCTGGATTGTCTACTGTTGCGAGTGCATGTACTGCGCTGTATTGTACAGTCGCCTCCATATATCCTACTGTCTGAATTGTTGGAGGCAGAGTTGCAGTGCAGGTCGCATGGACGTGAACATATTTCATGCGTGAATTACTGCTGCTGTGCGTATCAAGATCACCAAGACCTGATACTCTACTTTTGGGGAACGACCAAGTTGGTTATCTAGTCCATCTATCACCAACAGCTTACCGAGCAGGGGTCCCTCCCTCCTCCCCTAGTCTGACGCTCGTGATTTGATACAGACAAGTCTAGCCGGCGCATACAATTTAGCATCGGCTTGCGTACAGTACGGCTGAGGCAGTGCTAAAGCATGGGGGTAGTCAGAGCTATTGATCGAAGCAGCTGGATTCGTTGAAGCCTCTGTTTCGGGAGGAGGGGGATTTTACTCCCTTCGCTTCGTGATATGGTAAGCTGATGGATGGATGACCGGCAGTTATTGGCGTAGAGCTCGGATCCGCGACTAGAAGAAGTCATCAGGTCAGAGTGCGGAGACTGCAAGTGAGGCAGAGAGGATTGTCTTTTTGTCCTTTGTTGTTGACGAACAATGCGCCCCAATTAACTTGAATGAGAACTCGACAAGGCTTTGAACACACTCACACTCAACGAACCCATGATCAGGAGTAAACCCTTGTCGAGGCGATAACTATGCATGCATGTAGAGCTGAATAGAGAGATGGACAAAGAAGAAACCCAGTTTTAGGGAGAGTCGATCCCATTTAGCTTCAAAGATGGAAGTTTAGATCTTCGATCTGGTTTGTGTATGTACAAAAAGTCAAGCCGAATCCTGCGCCCCTCGAGAAGTCGACATCTCGATGCTTTCCAACTAGAGATGCATATTCGGCAACAAAGAGCCCGAATTGGGTCAATAAAATAAGTTGGGGCTAGAGATATCAGGATGGTTTCTTGGAAGACATGGCAAGGAGGGGAAAAAAAAAGATACGTAGATCAAGTAGGGAAAAAAAAAAAAAAGATGAGAGCCAAGAGACGGAATAACAGGGGAGCTCAAGCGACAGGGGTGCAAACAAGGCGCGTACAGCACAGCTTTTGTTCTTTGTTTAGCTAAGGCAAGCTGAGGTGATTTAGTTGAAGAAGCGATCAGCATAGCATAGATTATGTGCGGTTCCGTGTATGTTACTGGAGAACAGGATAACAGTATTGATTCTTCTCATGACAAGAGATTGGCGCTGAGCTATTGTACTGTAAAGAAAAGCCCAGTTTAAAAAATGTGGGATCTCAAGCTAGCTACCTAGGTTGACATGTGTTTTCTTCCCTCATGTTTAGTTTAGTCTAGCCAACAAGAAATCAGAAAAGCGTCTTTTTCGGACATTCCGTCGATGGCGTTGTTTGTCTATCGTTGATGGCTTGTCCAGATTGGGTTGCAAGTAAACATGCAACAACAGAATAGCTGAGCTTGACGCCAGACAAGGTCGGGTATGTTGAGAGATGTCACCAATATCATCGGATGATGGCTATTTCAAAGAAATGTGAGGAAGAATAGAGAGGGATGATTTGTATGCCAAGATATCCGAGAGACGCCTACGAGTTCTCGAACTCTTCGGCGGTTTATTGAAGTCTCACCATTGACAATTGACATTCCTCCCACTCCCGTCATTAAACTACCCGAACTTCAAGGGTATTGCATCTTCTGGGATATTGTAAAGGAACTACAACTAGACTAGAGTGACAAGTAAACAGATCATCATCATATGTCCAGCTCGGAACAGCCGCTGTCGTCGTGGGGAACATCCTTTTTCTTTCACCATCAATTAGTTAGTTTCTTCCCGGATCTGCAAACTTGCATCTCTCGCATCGTCGATTTCCATTTGCCCTGCTTCCTTCTGCCCTTGCACTGTAAACCTGCTGCAGGTTTTTTGCATTCTGCATCTGCAAACCAGGTTTTTGTCTTAATTTATCTTTCTTGTCTTTATCTGTATCTCTCATTGGTTCATCCCTACCGCGACAAAGATCTTAGGAATCCAATCAGTGAGCTTGATCAACTGTAGTACAAGATAACTTATGTACCTGGACAGACATGGAGATGCCGAGAGATTCAAACCTAACCTACCTATTAAATCTTCTACCATACTCCGAACCTCATTAATGGATTCATTCCCTGGAATAGCTCCAATTGCGATACCAAACTGTTTCTTCTGCACACACGTTGTAACCACGCATACTCACATCCCTCCCAACTTACACCCCCCCATCCTTTATCCCCCCC
>JABFFC010001013.1:0-13451 GCA_013623535.1 Fusarium penzigii
CCATTCCCCTTCACCCTCCCTCTCTTCACTTTCTCACCCCATGCTTTCCGTTGGTAGGTAAACTTCAGGCCGCAGATCGAGAGGCCCTCGGTTATGCAGGTCGCGTCACTGGTCCCTCGTCTTTCTTTTCAACGTCCACCATCAGAATGAGATATTTTGTAGTCTTCTTCAGAGTCTCTTTTTTTTCGCCCTCTCATATCCTATATCAAGAATGAGGCGCATTCAAATTCAAGAGGCAAGACAAGTTGTTGGATGAGATATCCTGGCTTAGTGAATCAACATCTCTGTTTGCTTGCTCGATAATCAATCGCTTGCTCTCTGATTTACTCCCTTGAACCATGTCAAGAAAAATATTCCTCTACAAATGGGTTGCAATTCATCCAACCGGCTACCGGATGGCATCTTCCCGGAGTCTTCTTGGCTTTTTGACGTCTGGAATACATCATCACATTCAATCGCCTTCATCTGATTAGAAAAAAAAAATTGGATTCGACTTGGACTGTTTTACTTTGCTCCGGCTCGTCGTTGTCCGTGTACATCTTGCATAATGCATCGCTTTTCAAACACCAACTGTCCCTGGCAGGCTCACATGGCTGCCACCATGTCCGATTCTCGTAGTCTCCGTCTTATTCCTCGTCTGACCTCATCTTGATCATGATCCCTTGCTCTTGATTGTTAATCCATCACTATCCTTTGCCAATTTCCACCCCTTCCCACCATCCTTTCCCCCCCCTGGTGCAGATTCATCATCAGCTTGCGCCGTCGACACCACACTTCTCACACGCGCACACACGCCACTTTTTTCATCCCCTCAAAAGCTAGTTTGGTAGCCATTATCGTTGTGCCTGGGCCAAGGCGAGTCGAGAACCTCCCATAAGCCAGACTGGACTCGTAGCCGCGGATCACCCACGTGCCCCCATCCCTACACGAGTGGCCACAATGGCCATTTCGGCCGCTATTATCCATTGTCTGTCTGTATTGTGTCATCTCTCATTCCATCGTTTCGTTCCGGATATTGACTGGAAGTGACATTCTCTTCCGAACTTGGCAGATAATCGGGCAGCTTTTCGTGGTACACTTGATGCAACGCGGCTATCCGAGACGTCCCAGCTGAACAAGACAAGACCTCAACGTCGCCCCGCTGAGCCCCCTATCATCTCCATCTAGGGTTGCGATCATCGCTTGACAATGGTAACTAAGACAAAAATAGTCAGCATCGGACCTCAAATTTTTCAACCATGATCCTTGATATCCTGGCCCAACTCGAAAGGCCAGGGAGGGCGGCCGCGGAGACTGTTCCGTCCAGGTCGATTGAGGCCCCAACGGTATCGGGCAGATCGACTCGACTCAACGGCTCAATCCAACTTCCGCTACAGCCTTGGCCCTGACAGCCCCAAGGGAAAAAGCAAGGTCAGGGGTTCAGGGGGTGCCTTCTTCAATGTTACTTACCAACATCCTCATCACACAGCTCGTGTGACAGGCCAACTCGTTGTGGCTGATGCTTCACGGACTTGCCGTACACGATAGCCGTCTTGAACACCTCTGTGATACTTCGGTGAATAGCATTGCACTAAGTCCAGGATTGTCAGAACATGTTCGCCGCCGCAAGGGGCTTGCTCGCCAGAATGAGGCCCAAACTCACAAAGTCTTCGACAGTGCAACGCGTTGCTCGGAGGACAACAGGGGAGCTGTAGTCGGGCTGCTTCCCCTTTGGCTTCGTATACACACGAACCAAGTTGAGCTTCTCCCACATGGCCTCCATCAGCTCGTCGATGTTCCATCCATGCTCGGAACTGATGGGTACAGCGTTGGGAATTCGGTACAACAGGTCAAGCTCCTCGATACTGATAGAGTCGATCTTGTTCAGGCAGTAAACCACGGGGATATAACTAGAGAGAGGTTCAGGTTAGCTCGTTGCTCCATTCGCCTTCAATCTGTATGGTGGTGTGTTATAGCGACAGGCGGTAGTAATCACCTTCGACTTTTGGCTTCGAGGACGTCAATCAGATCGTCGACAGTGGCATCGCAGCGGATAGTGATGTCGGCCGAATTAATTCGGTATTCGCTCATGACGGCCTTGATCTCGCCGTGATCGATGTGAGTCAGGGGTACTGTGCTTGTGATGTTAAGTCCACCCTTATCCTTCTTTCTGAACGTAATGTTTGGCGGCTCCTTGTTGATGCGAATACCAAAGCCCTCGAGTTCTGCTTCGATGACTCGCTTGTCCGTTAAAGGCTTGTTCACATCCAACACGATAAAGATCAGATGGCAAGTCTTGGCCACAGCAATAACCTGTCTACCTCGACCTCGACCATCTTTGGCACCTTCGATAATACCGGGAAGATCGATAATTTGCAATGGAGCACCTAGAAGTCTAAAGTCAGCAAATCCATCGGTGCTAAATCCGCTCCTTGTAACGAAAGCAGACTATGCTCGCCAGATGACTGAGGCGCAAATGGCTCGGCTTTTTGGGAACAAAACATCGACTTACCATTATAGACTACCTGACCCGGCACCGAAGTCAGGGTGGTGAACTCGTATGCAGCAGCCTCCGAATGTTGGCCCGTCAGTTTACTCATGAGCGTACTCTTGCCGACCGATGGGAAACCGATGAAACCAATACTGGCGACACCAGTCCTTGCGACATCGAAACCAGCGCCACCACCACCGCCGCTGCTCGTGGGAGTCAACAGCTCACGCTTGAGCTTGGCCAACTTGGCCTTGAGCTGACCTAAATGGAACGAAGTCGCCTTGTTCTTCTGAGTCTTGGCCATCTATTTCACAGAAACGTTAGAGACGGGAGTTCTCTCTAGATGTATTGCGCATCGGTCGATCCAGCAGTTCTTGTATGATCCGTATGGAATCGAGTTGCATATTCGGGGTATACACGTACTTCGGCCTCGATCTCTTTGATCTAGCGAGTGGAAGAAGCGGTTAGCAAAGGCATCGCAAGATTTATCGAGGGGTCAGGACTGGATGCATACCTTGTCCACGGTAGTCGCCATGTTGAAGTCTTTCGATCACTGCACTCTCTAGGAAACACAAATTTATGAAAAAAAAAAATTTGTCGCGCGGTTGCGGGTCCAGTCAATCAACAATCTGAGTGAAGAAACAAGAGGATACGAAGATTTGGTGATAATTGCAGTTCGTGTGTTGGAGTTTCCTTGAATGGTGGGGTAAATTTTTGTCCGTTCTGCGGGTTGGCCACCAGTGATGTCAGTTTTTTCCGACCCACTTGTGATTAGGTTCGTTAGTGATATTAACACTGTGAGCTTCCATATAAATTACTACTTCGAATACTGTGCACGTAAGTCATGTCTACTCATGAACTGTACCTACTAAGAGTCTGAGACTCATCAAGAATCTTCGGTTGATTATTCATTCGTCAATCAATCCTTCTACCGTACAGTCCCGCTAATACAAGCAACATGTCTTAAAATGGACATGACGTTTCGAATCCAGACAACTAACATCTCCTTGCACCAAACTCCACCACAGCTTGTTGTATGCCGTTCCCCTTTCTCATTGAATGCAAATCGTATAATTCCATAACAACATCCAAGGCTCGTATACAGCGTAGCCTTTGATGATTCAGCTGATTCTATCAGTTCCTGCATATGCCAACAAGAGCAGTACCAACAACGAAGAGCTGGCCCACGTCGCTCTGCCCTCCTAAGAACCTTACATGACCTTTTCGTTTCCGAACAAAGAAAAGAGATAACTGGTATGGTGCACCACTAGCACCCAGGTCATCGTGTGTCGTCCAGTGTAAGTTAGACTTAGCATATCAGTGATATGCGATATATTACAAGGCATGAGAAGCCTTGTTGGGTGAATCAACGTTGATCCAGCTTGGTTGAGATCATGCGAGTCAACTAGCTTGAGAATCCATTGATCCCGTTAGAGAAGCCACCGTTTACTGCAGCCGAAGCTGATCCTTCCGTTATTGAGCCAGGCGTTAACATCTTGGCTATTCCATTGGTTATGGGACCGCTCAAGATGGCTGACCTCTGGCTCATTGGAGACGAGTGAATGCCATTAACAAGTGTCGGGCTTGAGTGGCCGTTGAGCAAATGCTCCAGACCCTGCTCCAAACATATCCGGGCATAGTCTGGATCATCGGGCATGACCTGTACGAGGCCTCGACGGGGTACTCGACGCTCGGGAAATGGCGTGCGACTTATCTGGGCTGGCTGAGGAAGAACTTCGTGGAAGAAATTGCCATTCATATAGAGCTTGTAGCGAGGAGCAAATCCTTTGTAGCGGTCGGCGTCTGGATCTTGTTTCCATTTGCCGGTTATTCCCACCAACTTCCTGGCAGCTTCTTCTGATTCAAGCAGCTCACGGTATTCTACTGCGAGCTCGATGTTGCGAAGATGGGGAATATTGGGGATGGTGTACATCAAATCAGACACCTGAGGTTCATGTTAGTAATCTTTGGTACATCATCTCGTGCAGTATGATCAATCACGCACCTTGACGAAGAACATTTCCGTGCTCTGGAATCGCTTCCAAGCTTCGCGCTTTAGCCGTTCTTTCTCATCAGGACCGACGTCGGCTGGGTCCTGGCCACCATAATAGTCAGGCAGCTGTCGTCCGAGGTCCCATGTTTTCTGGTCTGTCAGAGAGTACAAGCCTCCCTCAAGTCGCCAGAGTGTGAGCTTAGCCAGATGAGAGGCCGGAGCACGCTCCCAAGCAGTATCTAGATGCAGCTATAAGTAAATGGTCGTGTTTAGGTCACTTTTGAACAACTTACATCTTGACAAGTCTAGGTCCTTCTCTCCGAGCAAAAGAGCCACATGAATGTTGAGCACCCATTGCTCACGGCCCTCGGCTGTTCGGTTCTTCTCTGGACGGATAGTGTCATATCTGCAACCCTGCATCGTACTAAACTTTTGTGCGATCGAGGGCAGCTTGGGGTTGGGGCATGTGTCCAGCCAGCGAAGCAGAGGAGGCAACTTGTCCAGGCGAGCACGTTCTTGTTCTTCACGGATGCGTCGCTGTTCGACCTCACGAGCTGCCCGTTTTCGCTCCATCTCTTCGCGATGGACGCGTTCACGACGCTCGCGTTCCTTGCGTTCTTCTTCCTCTCGTTGACGTCGGGCCTCTTCGGCAGCTTCTCGTTCGAGTTGCTCTTGGTGTTGCCTCTCCTCTTCCTCGCGCTGTTTACGCTCTTCTTCCTCTTTCTTCCTCTTCTCCTCTGCTTCTCTCCTTTGTTTCTCTACCTCCTCACGGCGTGCCTTCTCTTCAGCTTCTCGTCGTTGTCGCTCTTCCTCTTCACGTCGTCGTTCGGCCTCCCTTTGCTTACGCTCTTCATTTTCTTTCCGCACCCGTTCGACTTCACGCTCTTCATCCTCTCGGCGTTTTCGCTCCAACTCCTCCTTGCGTTTGTTCTCTTCTTCTTCTAGTTTTCGTGCCTCCTCCTGTGCACGTTTCTGCTTCTCTTCGTTCTCAATTCGCTTACGGTCCTCTTCTGCCTTCTTGGCTTCTTCTGCTTTGCGCTGCTCTTCTAGTTCGGCAATGCGCTGCCTCTCCAGCTCCACCTCCCTGGCTCTTGCAACTTGAACCTCGGCCTCGGCAGAAGCAGTAACAGCAGCCTTGATCGGATCAACGTCTTTCATGGAGAGATCAGGGTCTTCAGATTTGACGTGGATCAACTCCTCGTTAGCCTTTGGACGGCTCGAGTCACCACGGTGAGAATCAGAATGGCCTTCACGTTTGTCGTCGTCCTGGTTTTTGCGGTGTAGCTTCGAAGATTGCTTCACGGAAGAATCGTGGTGAGAGCCAAGTTTACGAGGTCGTTCGTCTGAAGAGGAGGCGGGTTTTGGCCGCTTTTCTTTACCTTCGCCATCCAATCGTCGTCGCTTGAGTGGCGCTTCGCTATCGTCCTTGTCGCCGTTACTGTGCCGGTCGGGCGTGATACTAGCTCTGTGCCTCTTGGATGATCCGTCACCAGAAACTGACAGGCGGTCTCTAGACTCATCTCGTTTTAGTGCCTTTGTTCTGTCGTGATACTTTTCAGATAACTTCTCGTTTCTGTGTTTGTCTGAAGGTTCGTCGTGCCTTGTATCATGTGGGCTAGAAGGGTGTTCCTTAAATGACGATGCGTTAGATGCCATGCTCGCACGTCGTTGCTTCTCTCGCTCTCCTCGAAGTTCGCCCTTGGACACTAGCTTCCGCCTTGGCTTGAGGTTTTCTCCATCAGAGGATACGACCGCAGCATCAGACTCCGTGCGCTTCTTCAACTGTCGCTGAGAAATGGTAGGTGATACCTCACGGTCGGAAACGTTGATAGATGAAAGGCGATCATCCTTTTTGGGACGCCCAGGGCCGCGTTTATGACCACCATCATCTGCAGGGTTGGCTGATGATTCTGGTCTTCTCTTCTCCTTGGGACTCCCAAGTTTGGCTGAAGAAACCTTCTTCCTAGGCTCTGGACTCGAAGGATTTCGCTTTTGCAGGCGGCCTTCTTCCTTAGCTTCTGCACGCCTGAGGCGCTTGGCTTCCTTATCCTCGCGATCCTTGTCTTTTTCTCGACCCGTCTCCTTCTCACGACGATGAGGAGACTTCGTCTTGTGCGAGTCTTTGCGCGAGCGCTTGTACTCGTCGTAAGCGTTTTTGAGCATTTGTTCTTCTTCCTTCCAGTTGGGGCCCTGTCGTTTCCGTGCTATTTCGTAGTAGGTGTCCCCTTTGTAACGTTGTGTTGGGTCAAACCCCTGCTGCTCAAGGAGTAACTCGATAACTTTGATGTTCTCCTGACCTATCGCTGCAAGTATCGGTGTTCCATAGTCAGGCTGCGCTGATTCCAGAGGTGATGGGTCAGGGTTGGCTCCGCCTAGTCCGAGTAGTAGCTGAACAACTACATCGTGCCCACCTCTGGCCGCGGCGATCATTGATTCGCGGTCATCATATGACCCCATGACCTGCAATATACGCGCGACAGTCTCCTCGTCGCCTTTCCCTGCAGCCGTACGGAGGCTTTTCATGTCGAGAGGTACATACAAGAGATCGTTCCTTGTCTTAGTGGAGCGGACAGTGCCGCTCCGCCTTCCAGTGGCCGCAGACAAAGTGGCGGGAGAGTGACGAGGGCTGTCCGGCGCATGTGAGTCCCTTGGATCATGAGGATCATGATGCGAGTGGCGGTCCTCCGAAGTTCGCCCACGTTCAGGGGCGTGGTTTTTGGCGTTGGATAACAAAGCACGTATCTCTTCGGCATTTTCAGTATCGTCAGTTACTCGATCGAGGGGCTCTTCGCCGTTAACATTTGCTTTGCGGGGGTTCACGCAGGCATTAAGGAGAAGTCTAACAACACCCACATGACCGTTATCAACGGCATCCAATAGTGGAGTGTCTTTGTCGTAGTTGACACAGTCAAGGTTGCATCCAGCATCGATAAGCAGTTTGACAATGTCTTCGTAACCATTCAAAGCCGCAATCTGCAAAGGAGTGTTGCCAGCATAATCAGCAACGTTAAGATCTTCGCGCCTCTCAGCGAGCCGTTGCTTAGCAATGTCATACTCGCCTTTTGCACATGCACGGGCTAGCAAAGTTTGACCGTGGGCATCGAGATGTTTCTTGTGAGGTCCTACTTTAGCCGGCGAGGCGTTGTTCTCGGACGTGCCTGATCCCGCAAGTGCGCGAAGTTTGGAACTGCGGGGATGGGGGCTTCCGCTGGCTGACGAGTCGTCGGAATGATACTCAGTGGATTGAAGCGGTGGAGGTAGGCGCTTCTTCTTTTGTGACAAACCGTTAGATTGGCTTGGTAACTGAGACGAAGCGCTTCGTCGATGAGAGCGAACTTGGGGAGAGATGGATCGGTGGCGAGATTCGTTATGCGGTTTGGAGGTTGGAGTTTTGTTGTCTCTTTGAAGACGGTTTGAATCGAGACTGGCACTGATGGTACGCTGGCGCCTAACCTTGCGACGCTCACCTTCATCATCAGACTCGAGTTTGGCGCTCTTGCGCTTATGCGGAACCAAGCGCTCGCCTGATTTGATCTTGTCGCGGAGGGTAGATTTGGAGGGTTTAGGATGGGAATGGTCGGAATCGGAATCTGAGGGAGCCTCATCGGAGTGGCGGCGGTGTTGACGCCGGTGATGAGGCGGGGAGCCAGGCGCAGAGCTCAAGCCAGCGGATCGATCTTTGCTATGTGACTTTCGATCACGATCAAGATGACTTGATGGACGCTTCTTCTTCACAGCATCGCCAGTTCGGGTTTGGGAAGTGTGGTTTTTGTTCAAATCGGGCATGTGGAGGCCAGAGGCTTTGATTGAGGGTTGGACAACATCGCCATCGCCATCGCTCCTGTCTTCTTGTCTGACTTTACGAGCCTTGGAGGGCGAGTGGCCGTCCTTACCTGGCAGTACGATGGTTTCGGCATCCGAATCGCGATCCTCGACAGATGACGAATTCGCAAGTGAACGGGCGTCCTTGGCCTTGATGACGGGCTCGGCAGGCTTGGGGCTCACGGGCGATGTGGTAGTCTCGGATTTTGGGGCGGGCCGCTGAGAGGAATCACCAGCAGGCCTCGTCTGGTCGGACTGGGCAGCATTCTGCGCATCCATGACATTTACCTGCGAGGTGAACTAGTAACTACCACCATCCTGGGAGTGAAGGAGAGACGGCAAGGATGGGGCGATTGATTCGCGGGCGCTGATAAAAAAAGGTGAACCCCTTCCAACGATGAGCAGCGGTGTGCAAAATGGACGGGGCACAAAAGTCGAACGGGAGAAGAATACACCTGGGCGTCAAAATTGAGTCGAAATCAAGGAGCTAACGCGTAGGAGGCGGAAGGGTGCAAGAAGATGAATGGATGACGGGGCCTCGAAAGGTTCCAAGGAGCGGTCGCGATGGTAGTAAAAAATCGTAATCGTACTCGAAAATCTGACGCCGATGAGTATGATGAAGGAGATGATTGTTGTTGATAATTTGGAGATGGCAGCGTGATTGAATTACTGCTTTTTCGGCTCAAAATGCTGAAGCGAACCTTGTTTCTGGAAGATGACTCGAGGACGAAAACGGTGGTGACCTTGGATTCAAGTCAAGAGAGAGAAGGAAAGAGAGACAGTCTGTTCTTGCTGGGGAGCCCCAAGGTGCTGTATGGACCAGCGGGATGCGATTGGTCACTGATTAGGGGGCAAGTGGACGCTAATGGCCACGCACTGTGCACTTTGGAAACCTTACGGCTGACTGCAGTGGCCGTGTCTGCATTTTTTGCTGGGGAGTTGGCAAGGGAGACCCACTTGCAGACGCCACAACAACTAAAGATTCGCTGAAACTCGCTGAGGGGTCGCCCAAGGTTCAGTGGAGCTAATTGATTAGCAGCCTCTTGCTGTAACCTCAACGTGAACATGAGGTGACTTTCGCGACACTAGATGGTAGGCTGCTTCTACATGATTATCACGAATCTTTTAGTAGGCCGATCAACTCGTTAGTCTCTTTTTCACAATTTTGTGCTTTTTGGAGAACACGCACACTCGATTATAGCCTTTATTACACCAAGGCTGTCTTCCGTGGCCTTTGTAGATCCCGTTTAGTCAATTTCCATATCTCGAAATTGATGGATCCTCTCCGTGCGAGTAACTCACATCCTCACACTCGGCAGGCTCGCACACTATTGGCACGTATGGACCAGGCTCTGTTTATGGCACGTGTATGGCCACCTGACTGAGCCCAGGCATCCAATCTTGCAGCCAACCTTGTCACTATCTTGTTCGCCTTGTTCCACTCCAATCCTTGTCTTGTATTTGGTTCATCCTGGCCATTATGCGGATTCCTGCTTCGACTCTTACCCCTCAATCTCGTCGCAATCGATGAAATCTACCTCACAACGTTATCTATTCGATTCATGCTGATCAGGCTTGGGATATCTGTCGGGTGTCCATATTGACACTTCACGATAACACAGCACATTCGCGTCATGGCATCTTCTCATGCAAGCAGCAAGGGGACTAGTAGGGACGATCCCAACCATGACATAGTACTTCCGCCCTCCCTTGATCACGCCAAGGTTGTCAATCTACCTCAGACGGCTTACTACATCCCCAATTTCATCAGTGAAAGCGAGGAACAGATGATCCTAGACAAAGTGCGACCTTTTGGCAACTAGTTGAGCAAACGCTTTGTTGCTGAACGTTCTTGTTTTAGATACGATCCGCACCACGACCTCGATGGAAGCACCTCACTCATCGAAAACTTCAAACCTGGCCATCAGATCTTGTCAAAAACAAACTCCTCGACGCACCGTTACCTCCTTGGTTGGAAAGCCCTGTAGTCGCTCGTCTACTATCTATACCAGTGCAGGATGCAGAGCCGACTCATGTATTCAATCAGAGTCCGCACAAACGCCCGAACCATGTGCTCATTAACGAGTATCCTCCCGGAATTGGCATCATGCCGCATAAGTTAAGTACATTATGGGAAACAAGTTCTCCATTTTCGTGATATCATGCTCATCCTTCGTAGGATGGAGCTGCGTATTGGCCTGTTGTTTGCACAGTGAGCCTGGGGGCCAGTCTGTGTCTGAATCTTTACCGTAGTAAAGAGGATGGTGCTCTTGATCCTGCGCCCGTTTGGAGAATTCTACAAGAACCGCGTAGTCTTCTCATCACCACCGACCAGCTGTATACTGATTACCTGCACGGCATCGCTGATATTGAAGAAGATGTCGACCTATCGCCCGAAACAGTCGCCAATTGGAGCTTGCTGCGTTCACCTGGCGACTTTGACAACGGCCGTAATACCCGCCAGACCCGTACAAGCCTGACGTACCGGGATGTTCTGCAGGTATCACAAGCTGCAAACAAACTTGGCATGTTTCTCAAGCGATGAAGGGACGACAAGGTCGTCCAGTGTTAATACAAGCCGGGAATCATGATCCATCTCTTTGCCACTTTGTCGGCTCCAAACTTCTCTTGATACCACTTCTTGGTTCCGTGTGCCGTCGCGCCCAGGTTAGCCGCAACAAAAAAGAGTCCACAGAGGACAGTTGTGTTGAATAGCTTGCCAGGAGGCGCGGCAATCCAGGAGATGGCGACATACAAAAGGCATTCGCAGGTGTAGTGAGGGCAAATGATGTAGTTGAACCACCCCTCGCTAGGCAGAGTGTACTTTTTGAGGCTGGCGAGGTAGTGATGGCATTCATTCTGCTTGAATGCAGCAACGAGATACAATGCCAGTGCTGTCGGCACCTTTCGAGGCAGCTTGAAGGTTTGCTGGGGCGTCTCCCACGATGCGAGAATGGCACCTATAAGAGTCAGTTGATACAGCAATTGACCAACAAGTACGTGAACCAGACTTACTGGAACCCTCAATCCATACGGCTATACCCATTGCAGTGTAATATCCAAGTCCAAGAGCCCAGTGGAGACCCAACATGGGAGACGACCCCGGCTTGGACACGTACAGGCTTTCATACAACCTCCTCAGACCCTGCACCGTCATGAACACCCATGCAATGTAGACCTGTTCCACATCCATCGACGGAGCTCCAGCTCTGACCTGGGCCTCGGCCAAGTATCTCATGGCAGATCCTCTCGTATAATACTGCCATGCCCAGAAGAACGAAGACGAGATGGAGAGAATATAGAAATGCAGAAACCACGAATGGGGAACTAGTCCATAATCCGCAACATTCCGGATCAACGTCTTCAAGCCGGCCGTGCTCTTTGAGGCTTCTCCTTTCTCATCACCGCCACCCGCTCGGCGTGCTCCATAGTCGAGGAGAGAATTGCGAATGTCCTGGGGCAGAGCTTGAACCAGAAGAATGATGCCGCCAGAAAGAGTGAAGAAAGTCTGACACCATTGCGCGGGGGAGAGGCCAAGTGCAGTACTCTCAGCTTTTTCTAAGAAGTCCATCTTGAACGCCGGTTTTTTGTCTCACTCGCTGCTTTTGTTGTTGAGGTGTTTTTTTTCTTATGGAGGAACATGTGATTGCGTTGGTTGTTTAAAGGAAAACATGCATGTTTGTCCAAAGCTCTTCACGTGTTTAGTATGCAGGGATATAGGGGCACGGGAGGGGGGGCATCTTTTGAGTTACCCTGTACTATGATTTTGCAAGTTTGCCTTGTGTAATCAATATTCGTTGATCATAACAAAAGGGGGAAGATCTTTTTTTTGTTTTAGTGTCCAGAAATCCAGGGGAATGTCTCTTCTGATGTCGATTCGTTCTAAATAGAGGAAGGCTTGGGTTCGGAGACTAGTGACTCACTAAAGTTAGCAGGCTGTGAGTTGTTAGTCGGTTCATGTCATTCACATTTTCCAGGCACATATTTCCAGTCAAGAACTGAGAGTTGATAAAAGCAAACAATGTCTATTGGTAGCGAGCGATTCTAATCGATATCAAACAGGTCAATCCTAAGTGAGTGTGGTTGTAAAGCAATGCAAAAGAAACCAGAAACCAGACAGGAGTAAGAAATACAGTAGAGTACAATCCTCCTCCGTGATCCTAACCCTAATCCTTCAACCACACATCCCATCACCATTTTCGAGTCTTCCACCAATCGTTACAATCATTGATCAGTAACCGCTACCCCACTTGTTGCAGCGGGAGTTGACGTCGACGTTGCGGTTCTCGAGGAGACAGTCGCTATACTGAACCTTGCACTTGGTGTTGGCAGAGCTCCAGCCCTCGGTGAAGAAGTTGAACCAGCGGCGCTCAATGCCGGACTGCTCAAGCGAGCGGCGGGCAAAGTAGTTCTTGCCAGAGAGACGCTTGCAGCTCTCGACATAGACGTCAACACAGTCATCGTACTGAGCCTTGCAGGCCTCGGCGCAGGCGTTGGGAGTCTGAGATCGCTGGTAGGACTTGCACTGGCGGCTGTCGACAGAGTCGTAGAGCTTGAAGGGGCGGCTGCTGAACTCATCCTTGAGGTCGTTGCAGCTCACCAGAGGAAGCTCGACATTGCCGACAGGGTTGCCAGGGCCGTAGTTGTACCAGTTGGAAGAAGGCTGCTTGCAGATGTTGGTAGGCTCAGGGGCAACAGAGGTGACGGCACTGGAAGCAGTGGTGGCAGTGACAGTGGCAGAGCAGGGGTAGACAGAAGTGGTAGCCTTGGGAAGAGACACACCCTGGGGGCGGTACTTGTCAAAGCAGTCCTTCTTGTTGCAGCGGCGGCCACGGGTGCAGGTGGAGGAGCAGAAGCCCTGGATGTTGTCGCACCACTTGGAGAAGTCGAAGCAGTCAAGGACACCGGGCCAGCCGGCGGTCTTGAAGCAAGAGGTGGTCATCTTGGCACAGGTCTTGAAAGCGTTGACACAGTTGTTCTCGTCCTGGAAGTCAGGGAGCGCAGGAGCACACCAGTTACCACACTTGTACTCGCACTGGCTGGGGACAACAGCGGTGGAGGTACACATGGCACCGGAGTTGGTGGTAGTGACGCCATTAGGGTTGAAGTTGGTAGTGGTAGTGGTGAAACCGTTGGGATTGATGTTGGTGGCGGTGGTGGTGGTGG
>JABFFC010001015.1:0-22926 GCA_013623535.1 Fusarium penzigii
GTCCAGTTGTGTGGGTGTTATTTTGGCGGTCGATCAGTCAATCAAAAATAATCCCCAAAGGGCTGAAGAGGGGGGAAGCAAACGAAGAAGAAGGAGTGAAAGGGGAGGGATTTCCGCCATGACGGAACCTTTTTTTCTTCTTCCTGCATATGCATAAGCGAAGGAACATTCCTCTGCTTGTGCTGGGTACCTACGTACTAGGCAAGAAAGGAAAACGGTTTCTCTCTTCTCTTCCTTGCTTTTCTTTTTCATATACCCAAGCCACTGGGATTCTTCTGATGATGGTGCCAGAAACCAAAGACACACAAACACACCACTTTACCAAGTCATCGGATCAACATTACTGCCCCCAAGCATCCAATCAAACTGACAATCTAGTTCAAAGACACAAACGGAATGAGGCATGTCACCGCCTAACTTGACAAGAATGGAAGATTGCGGCTGACGTTGAATCCCCCCTGGCCCCCCCCCGGTAAGGTTGTGAGTTCTTTACCTAGAACCTTGTAAAGAGAAGCGAGTCGGGAAATTTATGATTGGACCATGGAAGCGAGGAAATCGACCTCTTGAGAAAATCCCCAAGACCAAGACTGAAGAGACCCTCCCAATTCCGCCGTACAAACCAACGGGTTGTCTAATTGCTTCGATTTCGTCTTCCATTCCACCAACCAAACATGTTAGATATTTCATATTTCTCAAGGGCATCGTCAAGTTGATTGTTGACAACCCACACAAAATTCCTTTCACTTTTTCTTTATTCAACCCGCGTCTACTTACCTTACCTAGGCAGGCACCCTAGTTGAATTCAAACGCCCTCATTTGTTCCTTCGGGTCCGAATATTGAACTATCCCGAATCCAAGTGTTCTAGATTTATCGATCAACAGATAATTTGTATCGCAATCGTTTCCCAGACTCACCGATCAAACTTGAACTTGGCCGATATAGACATATCATACTAAATCTCATATCTTCTCTTGTCATGTCATCAGTTTCCCATACAAATTTGCTCCTTTGCTTTCTAGAGCTTGAGTAGCCATCCGTTCATCAGTATTTCTTGTGCGACAACTGTCCATCCTGTTCTACTAAAGCCACTTCTCTCTCGTATTTGCAGATATACTCATCTCCATTCATCCCAACGTAATACACAAAGACCTCTTCTTTCTCACCCATAAGACAAACTATGTCGCCTGACTTTGTCGTAGTTTCCAACCTGACAAACAATCAGACGCCCCCCGCCCCCCTTTGGATCCCAGTTATGCATAACTACAAAATAAATAAAACACCACCTGGCAATGTCTTTGTGTGTACTCTTGACATCCCGAAATTTTTTGACATCTCAGCTCTCTGTACCATGACTGGTAACATACTTGTCCTGGCTTGGTTCTGCAAATGATCCCCGTTCTTCTCGTCTCGACACCACCTCGTCTGATGAACCACCACCTTGGGCCCAGTAACCGACCAACATTAGCCAAAACCTCATATACCCCGAGTATATCTCTCGCAACCCCATCTTTTTCCCTTTCTTAACCGTTGCCGTTGTATATGTGCCACTTCAAACACAATGCTCTCTTATCCGGCGCAAGCCTACGTCGACGTAGCCACTTCCTTGCTCGCTGTCTCAGGCCCAGGCTCGGGCTTAGCCTCGGGTTGGGGCTGAGTCTCAGTCTTTTCTGCGATGTTCAACTTGTACAGCTCATTCATGTTGTACCGCTTTAATTCATCCCACTCCTTGCCATCTACAACAGCCATCCCGCAGAACGTCTATCAGTTTGCACCATTAGACTCGACACTTCTTGTTACAACGGCCACGTGACGGAGGGGGTGTTCTTTTCGCTTACCTGGAAAATCTCAACCAACACCACCTTGTCCGGGTTGCCTAGGTTGACCTTGTGTCTGGGGCTGATCAGCCCGGCAATCTTCTTGATGACGGCGTCGCTCTTAAGTGCGGTATGGTTTCTGATGTTGTGCCTGATGGCGTACTGAATCACCTAGTCAGAACCCGACATGCCGGAAGCAACGTGATTCCTCACGGATCATGAAAGTACTCACTGTGTAAGCCTCTTGGTCTCCCTCCTTCTTTTCACCATCGTCCTGCGACTCAGATGTTTTGTCGGCACCGTCCTCTCCAGGTTCGCTCTTCAGAGTAAAATGTGGTGCCAGCACTGACCGAGCCACTCGATCAATACCATTATCGGTTGCCCGATCTGTATCCGTGATCGGAGTCAAGCGATTAATATACTTGCACTTGCGTAGTCGCGGATCAGGACAATCCTTTGCATCTTGACAGATCTTGGCAATGAGCTTGAGAGGTTCGATGGGCTCCATGGTTTTGAGGAAGAAGATACACTCAAGACCAGTTCCGATAGGTGTGAAAACCTGCCTCGTCTTAGGTGCCTTCTTTGGTGCCATACTGGCGAGCTCTTGTTGAATGGAGGTCTCAATGTCTTGAGTTTCATCTTCCTCCTTCTCTTCTTCATCGTCTTTTGGTGCCTTGACTCCAAACATAGACTCACCATACTGAATGGTTTTGTTTAGTCTCGAAACAACAAGAAGGAGGAAAAGATAGCCGTACCTCTTCACAGAGAGTCCTGAATTCCCGGATGGCCTTGCCCTTCATACCTCTGGCATAAGTGACCCAGATACCTGCATCATTGATATCCAACTTTTTGCCTAGCTCAACGCCCTCGGCTTTTTTGGCCAATTGATGTGATGTTTGCCATTTGCCAGCATGACCGCCCTTTTCATTTCGACTTTTATTAGCACATGTCTTTCATCATCACGGAAGCAAGCTGGGTGACTTCTGGTGCCTTGTTGATATCGTCAAGCACACAGATCCTTAGCTCAGGAAGAACTCTACAGCATTGGCACAATCATTCACTTGCTTGCCTATTCTTACCTTGCTCTTCTTGGTCGATGGTCCGCCGCCGCCAGGCCCTTGTTTGCGCTTGCCTGAGTTGTCACCGCTCATAACGACAGAACGTAGTAGAATACGATGATCAAGGTGATTGTTTAAGGTTCAGCCGAACGATATATCGAGCGTCCGTGGTAATGGCGGTGGGTTGATGTAAAAAGAAAATAGTAAATTCAACGACTCGAGTGAGTGATGAAAGTCCAGAGGCTCCGCTATTGCAGCTTTTTCGACGCGACTTTGTATATCACGTGTCAGTACTCAGTACTCAGCACAAGGCCTCTACCTCCAATACCTTGCTTTAATGAATAGGAAAACGAAAGAATTAAAAAAGAAAAAAGGTCTTCTTTTACTTAGGGTTTTATTAAATTGCCATAGATTCTATAACATGATATTCCAGCAATAATACTAACCGCACCACAATTGAAGTGGCAATTGCTTTCATGACTTCTCTCTTTTCGGTGTCGCCGGGAAACCTCAAATCATGCATCACCTGTCCTAATCATTCCCATCTAACCCGTTATCATTAGCCAAAGACAGCCCAGCTCGCTTCAATCTATACCGCCCAGCGCCCCTCGGGCAAACTCATTGAACGGCTTTTTCAAGGAGTTCGTCACTTTATGTAATCGTCGTCTACTGCAGTTTTGCGTTGTTCTTGGCGCTCGCCTCAGCCGTCAACACAAGCGCGCGAGGAGCATCCTCCTTGGGCATGTACAACTCAACAAACTGAAGACCCTTGGCGGCCTTGAACTGATCGTTGGCCAGGAGTTCGTTGAGCTCATCCTTGGTCTTGATAGTAAATGTGGTCGATGTCTTCTCTCCACCGAAAACGTTGACCAGCTCCTTGAACTTCCAGTTCTGGATGTCATTGTATTCGGCCTCCATACCGTGGATGAATCGCTCAATGGTGTAGCCATCGTTGCAAATGACGAAGCTAGTAACAGTTAGCGAGAGTTTCGGAAATACGGCCGCCAGAATTGGGTGCAACTTACATAGTAACATTGAGGTTGTGTCGGATCATGGTGCTCACTTCCTGGGCTGTGAGCTGGAATGAACCATCGCCAACAAAGAGAATGGTTCTTCGGCCGTTGCCCTGATCCTTTGCAGCAAGAGCTGCGCCCTGGCAAGCACCAACCGACCAGCCGATGCTGCCCCAGAGAACCTGGCTCAGAGCGGTAACACCCTCAGGGAATCGAGTATCCCAAATACCAAAGTTGGCAGTGCCAGTTTCAGTGATTACAATGTCGTTGGGGATGAGGAACTCGCCGATGCGAGGCCAGAACCAGGCCTGAGTAATGGTTGATGAGTTGTCGGTGTTCTCTTCCACTTCGTTGACAACGTCAGGAATCTTCTGGATGGACAGAGACGCAGGGTCGATCTTGTCAATGACCTTGCGAAGGACTCCCCGCATGGCAACGCCGGGATATGTCGAGTATCGGACCTTGCAGTGAGTGCTGTGGAAATCGATCGAGTTGATCTGGGATGTTCTGTAAGAGAATCCAGCAGTGTTGAAGTCACTCTTGAGAGCGCCAATGGTAAGAAGGAGATCTGAAGACTCGACCATGTTCTTGACCTGCTCAGGGTGAGAACCAGCACCAGCATAGACACCGCCGTAGTTAGGATGCTCCTCGTTAACAGCACCCTTACCCATGGGGGTGACGAAAACGGGAAGGTTGGTCTTATCGAGAAGTTCGTGGACCTCGTCGACCACGCGGTGTCGGATGGCACAAGCATCCACAAGAACAACGGGCTTTTTGGCGGCATTCAGGGCGTTGAGAACCTCGTTGACGACGAAGTCTTCGCTTTCTGGGTCATTTGGAGGCTCAGACATATCAATGGGAGTCTGGAGGCGGGCACCCTCGATCTTGGCCTGGACCATATCGGTGGGGAGCATGATGTAGACTGGGCGAGAGCGAAGCCAGCAAGCTCGGATCGCTGTATCGATTTGCTCAGCGATCTCAGAGGGCTTGTTCAACTTGGCGACATTGCATGAGATTTGAGAGCTGATGTTGGCGAACACGTCAAAATCACCATTTCCAAGGGTGTGGTGAAGGAGCAGGTTATCTCGCTGGGAGATGGTAGAGGGGCAGCCAACAATATGCACAACCGGGATATGCTCAGAATAGGCGCCGGCAATACCATTGAGGGCAGACAATTCACCAACACCGAAGGTGGTGATGAGAGCAGAGATCTTGGAAACACGAGCATAACCATCAGCAGCGTAGGCTGGAAGGATAGTTAGTCAATTGTTGGAAATATTGAATGCCATGAGGGTCTCACCAGCATTAAGCTCGTTTACGCTGCCAACCCATCTGAGGCCGGCATCAGGGAGATAATCAAGAGCGACGAGGTTGTAGTCACCGGGAAGGCCGTGAACGGAGCGGACACCGACTTCGTGAAGTCGCTTGAAGAGGTATTCGGCGACATCAATGGGTTGCTGGATGCCAGATCCGGAGGTGGATGAACTGCGTTCGCTCATGTTGGCGGGGTAGGTAGTAGCAGTAATCTAAGGTCTAAGTGGCTTGTAGGGTGAGTAATTGTCCAGCTGAATTACAGGCAAGTTCGGGTGAATGAAGTGGTTTTTTATGGAGGAAGTAGGGCGTGAGAGCTTGAATTGGTCACCAAAAGCTATACAAAAATAGAGACGAAAAGAGTGCTGGTGATGAGCGTAAGAGTAGGGATAAGAATGAAGGGGAGTGAGAGAGGGGCAGAAGCTTGGGATTAGGAGGGGGGGAACGAGCTTTATGAGACGGAAGAACGGGATGATGATATGAGGATGGAGACAGTATGCTGTACCTTTGTAACTTTTAGACGAGACAAGGTAACTGCCAATGGCTGGACCTGAAGTTTGGTAGGTACTGTAGAGAGGTGTGGGAGGTGTGGAAACCCAGGCAAGGTGGGAAGGAGGAGGTGAAGTAAAGGTTATGTAGGATCAAGGCGAAGCTGGAAGAGCTGATTACCTTGAGTCGATGGTGGTTTAGATAACCTTGGACGATTTATGTTTTAATTCCTGAGAGGAAGGAATTGCGATGTAATGTAGATGTGAATATGAATGATGAGAATGAATCTGGAAATAGAATCAGGACACAGGTCTAGGGAAGATAGTTATATATCAGTTGACGTCGATTGTATGTGGTGTGGATATGTGAATATCAATGGGTGTACACGTTGTAGAATACCTAAGGTACAAATTACTTGGATAACTCTAATAAAACGACAGCTTACAGTACCAAGGTAAATTAAGCATGGGAACCCGCAAGGCGAGGAGGAAATCCGACACAGCCCATGGCAATCATTTGATTCGTGCCAGGCGATGGAAAGGGCGAAAAAAAATCACTTCACATTCCCGGCGGTACAACGGGCGGGAATGACCGAATCTTGCCATGTCATGATGAGTCCCCAAAAATAATCAGAGCGCAGAATTAACTGGCATGACGAGACTGGTTTTGTCCTTTTTCGTTTCTCAAGGCTAGCAAATGGACTGACCAGGGGTGTAAACTTAGCGGGTTTTTCTATTGCTCATGGCCTTATGGATCATGGAGCTATCACGGCACAATTATTGCGTATTTCTTCCTCTAGAGGTATAGGACGGGTTTCTGGACTTTCAGCCTGTACTAACGGTATACAACAGGCAGGCAGGCAAGACCGCTGTAGAAGACAGACCGGTTCCGGTGCAGTGTTGATGAAAACAGAGCAAGTGGTCTGTTGCCCGTTGTGCTTTGCCAAGCAGGGGTGAATTGTGGTATCTACTGTACATGAAAACAGCTCGTCGCTAATAACAAGAATGAGTGGCAGCAGAAGATAGAAAGGTATCAGTATCCTGTCCGATACGAAGTGGCACCTGTCAATGGTGTGTCTAACACATTGTAACTACAAAGTGTGGTGATGTAATGCGACCGAGCGGGCGCCATGAAGCGGATCGGCCTAGAGGCTCTTCCATCTTCCATGGGTCTAGATGTCTGCTCTGCTGTATGTAGTATGTACTGTACTGCAAGGAGCTTGGAATTTTTTTTTTTTTTTTTTTTTTTCTCCTGTTGGTGTGGATATCTCTCTGTATCTTGGTACATGCCAGCCCATCCCAGCTATTAATCCATGACAATGGCATGCACGATCATGAAAGGATGGAAGAAGAGACGGCATCTAACAGGACAACCACCGATAAAGAGTTGGGAAATCTCACTCAGGGCAAGGGGGTGTTTTGTTAGAATCATATCATGCGAGCGGCCTTTCTCTGTTGATGGGTTTTATGACTCCATTTTGTTAAATCAAGGATGTTAGACAAGATCGGTGAAAAAGTATAGCTCACAACCATGTACACGTAACTCAATGATAGATGATGGTAGGCGAGCATGGAAAGAAAGAAAGAAAATAAATCAGCGACACACTGTAGTATTACACCAGAGCAATACTCCTTGCTAACAGTTGAGTTGAGAATCCAATGCAACAAAATTGTTCAAACCTAGGCCCTCCTCAGTGCCATTGTCGTCGTCATCTCTTTCAATTCATGATATCAATAAACATGATGAATCAATTACTAAAGGTAAGTAAGAGAAGGAAAGAAAAAAGCCTCACACTCATCCATCCATCATTCATTCACTCAACCACTGTCTCTGTTCGAGATCCTGCCCTGCCGGCTATCCCGGGGCAGCTAGTAATGCAGGCCGCAATAGGCTCCCTCCTTTTTGACACTCTCATTCTTGTCTCTAATGCCTTGTACAACACTGATCAGAAGCATGCGATTTTTGCCAGTTACCCAACCGGATATTCATTGCAATTTTCGTACATGTACCGAGATAAGAAAAGAAAAGAAGGGACAGAACTTCTATTTTTGACCCCGGCAGTTTGATTGAATGGCGTTACTTTATGCCTTGCCTCACCTTACTTTTATTCCTAGACCAAAGTTACCCTAAAGTTGATATGAATCATGGATATTGTCAATCCACCTTTAGGCCCGGACATCGACAAGTCGGACCTGCATGGGTAACGAAACGGCGATTAATCCAGCCTTTTGAAACGAGCGGTTTCCTTTCAACGGCGGCCCAAGTGCGCTACCCTTCTCTGTTGTCGATCCGTGTCCATAATTGTGACAGCTATCTCCGACCAGGGCCCAAAATAGGCGGACCGATACCCATCATGACAGATTATCCATTAACTGACAAGGACATGATCTGAGAGTTGGAGAATCAACGAAAAAAGTAGAGTAAAAATATCATCGGGTGACATTGAAGAATTTGTACAAGTACACTGATGGCTATTCGGCATATTCCTAACCAGTTCATGAGTAACAAGAAAATACATCTTACTCCAGGTACGTCTTGTTAGAGGGCGGCGGTGTAAAGGCGTGATACCAGCTTGTTGTCATTTGGTAGAGGCTAAATGCAAGAACAGACCAGCCATCTTGGTTAGATCGCCTACAAACAAGTACAATAATTACCCGGAGCCAAGAAATACTAACATTGAGGCTTAATGTTGTCAGGGGAGGCGGCACCGAGTCCAGGATCAACTTGATGGGAGGAAGGAAAGAAGGCAGGCAGGCAGGCAGGGTAAGGTAACCTGGATGTGCTTTCCACTTCATGTCAGATCATTCTTATCGGCGGTATTCCAATACAACGGGCAGCCACACCCCATTTTAGACCTCACATTCATACCCTCCCAGGTCCCAGCTAACCTTGTCGCTTACATCTCGATCATTCTCATCATATCCCGATTCTATTGTTATCTCTTCTCTCTACGCAATCATGCCAGCTTCATGAATTGTTTAAAGATAATATTATATCCTGTTAGTATATGGCGTATGTAAATGTCGTATCATGAAAAGAGTTTCTATATATTGCGGCCCCATTGACAACTCTTTGAATATGAGACTTGCCAACCCGGGAACCGACACCGCATCTATATACCATGCCACTCTTTGGCTCGTCATGCCCTGCCCTGCCCGGCCTTGAGGCTCTGCCAGAGCATTGACTCTATCCACTTCAACTGACCACTTTTGGGTCTATCTGTTACAATACATAATACACGATCCATCGTCAAAAACAAAGCTATGGATCCGTCTCCCGTTTCCCCTTTTTGACCCATGCGAACTAATCATACACCGCACGCCAGACTTATCAAACAAAGCAGAAACAATCACATCACCAAAGCACCGGCCCGGCTGAGTGAGTCGGTCAATCTAATCTCACCTCACCTCACCTCACCTCTCGCCCTCTCAATCACACCGACCATCCTTCCACCCTGTCCTCCATCTCTCCTCCCACTTGGAGCAGTCGAAGACAGGTTTACCCAGCTTACGGTTCACCTCGTTATGTGCTCCGCACAACCATTTGCCGAACTCATCTCTGCTTCCCACCTTTGGCGCATCCTTTTTCAAGTAGCCCTGAAAATCCTCGGCACATACCCAGCATGGATATAGTTTAGAAAAGAGGCCGACGAATCCTAACAGATCGGACTGCTGACCCTGCGAGGGCCGCTCCGGGTACTGCGCTGCAATGGAGTGAAGTAGGGTCCATGTGCTCCGGCCCAGAACCTCGACATCCGGAGGACAATCAGCTGGCGGGCCCTGAGGAGCTGCAACAGCCTTGACCTTGGCGGCTTCGTTGGCCTTGATGCTGCCCTTTGTCTGGGCTGCCCATGAAGCGAATGATGTGCAGGTACGGCATCTATTCCGAAAAGTCAGTGACTGTAAGTTGATTGGCACTTGAAAACCGCCCCTGTCCCGTCAAGGCGGCGCCTAAGCCCCGAGATAGACCGGAGCGGGTTTCGGAGGTTACTCACGGCTTGCCATCTGGACCCAGTACTACGCCCTTGGGGATCTTTTTGGGCGGCTCAGTTGAGCCTCCTGCTACCTGGGCAGGGGCAGCAGCTGCACCGCCAGTCTGTTGTTGATCTCGAGGCTCGTCTGCCATGATGCTGAGTGGTGAAGTCAGGAGGCCGATCCGAACCGGAAAAAGAAGAATATATCAAAGTATTGGATTGTTGAACGCCAATAAGCCAATGAAGAGAATAAAAAAACAAAGATACGAACGAGGAGGTTCCAGAAGCCGAGGTGGAAGCTCGGGCGTGGGATGAAGGATTAATTTGTCAGCCAAGGTGGAAAAAGCCAAATGTATGAACTGACAACGCGAAGGTTCCATGACTGCCTGAACATGACTTTTAACCCAAGTTCACTAGGTACAGCTTTATCGATAATGAACCACTTCAGCTTCAGCGCTTACCACTTCAGGCCGTCTTAATCCCGGTCTCACATGCTGCTAGGTTCGTCCCTCCTCCGTCCACTGGAATAAAGGGCCGTCCAGTGACGCCATACCCACATTGTGCTAAACTACAAAACTTAGTCGTATACGGCAATTACGGTACTGTACCGTAACGGTACCTCTCCCGCGGTACCCCCACCCCTCCTCTTACCCACTATCGTGATAGGTACTGCAAACTTGCTGATCACCCGTTCTAGCTTTTACCATCTCATGATTTTAATCTTGAATCTGGATTTCTGATTCAATCCGTCGGTAGCCATATCCTCGGATTAACCCTTGCCGCATTGAAGTTGATTATCAGGTCGACACCTGCGCCTCCTGGTCCCTTATCATTATACGCATACTCCGCGTACTCCGCCGATACCGCTCTGTCCTCTCTTAACCATGACCCCACGAATCCCCGTCCTCCTCCTCAAGACGAAGTCCAGTCCGGGAGACTCATACGAAGATCTCTTCTCGGCTTCAAAGCACAACGAGGTGCCCTTTGCGCCGAGCTTTGTTCCTGTGCTACGACACCAATTTCAGGATGAGGGCATGAACGAGGTCGCTGCGCTCCTGCGGGAGAGGAGGATTGGCAATCGGGAGCAGGATCGTTATGGAGGGCTTATTTTTACATCCCAGCGTGCGGTAGAGGCTTTTGTGAAGCTGGTCGAGGACGGAAAGAAAGGTAGGTTGCAAATCGATTCGTTCCAATCATGACCTTGCCTGCATTATTCATGACACTGATATTACCCCTCTCATGACCACAGAGTTCCCCGAAGCCGAGTCCTCCTCTGAAACTTCATCATGGCCACACCTCCAAGACATTCCTGTCTACTCCGTCGGCCCTGCCACAACCCGCGCCCTCGCTGCTGTCCCGTCATCCCCTCCCCTCCGCGTCTTTGGATCACATACCGGTAACGGCGCTACACTCGCCCCTTACATTCTCTCCCATTACGCCGAATGGTATCCTGATCGCGCTAGAAAGCCGCCCATTCTGTTCCTCGTCGGCGAAACCCGTCGCGACATCATTCCCAAAACCCTGACCGACACACGACTTCCAGAAGGGCAGCGTATTCCTGTCACCGAGACGGTCGTGTACGGAACGGGCGTCATGGAGACGTTCCCCGGTGACCTGGAAGAGGTCCTGGGAGCAACGCAGAAAGATGCGGCGAGATGGGTTGTCGTCTTCTCGCCGACCGGCTGTGATACTCTTCTCCGAGGTATGGGCGTGTTGGATGACACTACAGGTAAGGTACGGGAAGGGAGCGCAAGAGACGGCAAAACATATGTTGCTACCATTGGACCGACGACAAGAGATCATCTACGGTCATTTGGATTTGAGCCTGATGTTTGTGCCGAGGCGCCTACACCTGAGAGTATCCTGGAAGGGATCCAGCAGTTTATGACGACGAATCGCTGTTGAAATTTGCTGCGTAATGAATAAACCCAACTCCCCCCCTTTTGGTTTCTCTATGAAATCTTTGTGAATGTGTTGCTCAAATGTAGCGATTCCCGTTCGAAGCTCATCTGTTATGTGGCACGAACACATCTTTACAGCTTAACAGATAACAAAAGTAGACAGAAATCGTCAAGAGCTTCAAACTCTGGGTATCATTATAGCTATTTTCCTGCATGCAAACAAACATACATCTTCCTTCCGCAAGTGAACCAAACCATGCGCTCAGCCCGCCCAAGACATAACAATCTATTCCTGCTCCATTTCCAGATAAGTGACTCCAGCCTCCAAATCGTTTATAGCTTTTGGTCTTTTTGTTTTCCAAAGAGTGGGAAAAGGATAGAAATGATCCCATTTTCGAGGTAACGCACCAGACGCCGAATCGAGGAATCTACAGGACAGGAGACGAGAGACCAAACAAAACAAAATAAGGGAAAAGTCAAAGATTTTGTAAATCGTCAAAGATTCAAACGCCCATTACCCAAAGCTCAACGCCAATAATGCCAAACTTTCTACCTTCGTCGCTCAGCGGTTCGTTGCCAAACGTTTCACATCTTGAGCTGTGGCCGAGCTCGAGCGAATCGTCAAGCCAGAGACCGTAGTGTCCTCCACCTGAACCCACGCTTAGAAATCCTGTCTCGCAGTTGATGCAAAAGTCGTTGAGTCCACTGTAGGGGAACGCCTTGAAGCGGACGGCCTCGCTGGGGGTAGGTGATACGGTACGTGAGCTACTTGCCGATGATGTCTTAGGAGGAGGTGCGAGAGTGGTGGTGCGGACGTTAAGGTCTGTCGTGTCGGCAGATGGAGGCGGTGGAAGAGGGACAACAGTTGAGGCTCGCCAGAGGAAGCATTCGCCGTTACCAAAGTATGAATGTGCAGGGTGAGGATACTCGGAGAGATAGGCGCCGAAGATCTACGTAATCGATAGCGTTAGCCGGGTGTTCCCTGAAGAGACGACATGTCTGCACTCACTCCCCCTTCTTGATCCTTGACAACAAGCACGAAACCAGCCCGTTTGCCCTCGTACTGTCGACATCGCTGATATAACGTGGCCAAACTCGCGCCATCTTGCTCTAGACTGTAGACGAGATGCCAGTCGTCCACGATGCGCAGCCGTTCGGGAATCATGGTTCGAATCTCTTCAGCGATAGCTCCCGATAACAAGCGAGCCGATGGAGGGGTACCAGCACGGTAGCCGTGTAGAACAAGCGGATCGAGTGGTGGTGGACGGAATGGGCTCGCAGTGCGACGGGCAGGATTGAAGACATCGTTTACACCATCTTTCTTTGTGCCGTTCTGGCCGTCGTATCCGTGAATCGTATCGGCCTGACTGGAGAAGTATGACTCCTCGCCGGAAAAGCGACGGATGAGTCCTGTCCACATGTTGGTGATGTATGAGGACTGTGTAAGTTTGTTTTCGCGGTGAGAGTGGGAAGAATGGAACGATCGTTACAAAAGAGGTGGAAGTCTCGGGACGGATTGTTCTGTAAAGAGGAGGAACAAGGCCAGATTGTTTGTACCACGTATTAGGATGGGTTGAAGAGAGCAGAGGGCAAAGGAATCGAGGGCCGACAAAGAGAAAAAAGAGGGAATATCCAAGACAGTCAAGAGGAGGGAAAAAAAAAAAAAAAAGAGGTGAAGGAAGCTGTTCAGGCCCGCCTTAGAAGTAAGATGACAGGGGTTGCATGGATGACAGCAGTGACGACATGCAGCGATGTTCAAGACACGCAAGCAATGAGGGTTTCCGTTTGATCTCTGTTGTTTTGCGTATTGCTAAGAATCAAGGTGTTGATTTTGTATATGAATAAAGTCAAGCCAGGTCAGGTCAAGTCAGTAGGTTGTAAATCAGGTCAGATCTGTAGGTAGGTAGGTTGGAGGCGGAATGTCCTCAGCCCATGACTTTATCTAAGAATGGTGGCAGGTAGACTGGCCACTCGTACTTTCCCTACCTGAGTAGTGCGAGGGAGGGAAGTGGCAGCCATGATACATGCAACAACGAATGATGAAACGGGGATAGGAAGTGTAGTGGGGAACAGGAACCCGAACTTCATAATCTTCATGATATTTATTAACAGATATTGTTTTGGGGTGCAGTGGTAAACCAGAACAGAACAGAACAACGAATAACACACATGGTATATTTCACAGCACAAGCGCGACACCTCTACTCTGTAGATGACTGATATTCCGCTCCGCCACAAGTACTGTACGTGTTCAAATTCTCCTGATGTCGCCTTCTTCTAGTAGTCGTCTTTGCCATCCTCTCCATGTTTGTCGCGAGTACTGACTGACATATCATCTGATTTTCTTTCCACTTCCCCTCATAGTCTTAACTCATCTTCCGCCCATAGCACTGGTATACTCTCTCCAAAAAACAAACATTCATTCTGTCATGCATGCATTTATTCAGTCAGTCAGTCAGTCAGTCATTCACACGTTAAATTGAACTGTTCCTTTACAAAATTCCTCTATGCCATCATCTACAAACTCATCACTTTGCCAAGCCATTCTTCAATCCCATAATTCCTCATTCCTTGATCATGCTTGGACTTTCTTTACTAAAAATTCTTTGATATCTTTCCCTTGGCTTTCCTTCCACTTGTCTCTTCCAGAGGGTAGGCTCTCTCATAAGATCCCGGATCCTACATGAACCCTCCCTACAATAAAGCCACAATGCTCCTCCCTCCGACTACCACTCTATTCTCTGCCACATCACCCCACGATTACCTCATAATCTCCTGGTAGATCAACTGCTTGAGCTGTTCCTTGCTCAGGTTATCCTTGTGCTTATCAAAATCGAAAAACTCCTCGGGAATTGGAGGGGCCGTAGGCTCATCCTCAGGGTCGTGATAAGGCTCCAGGTATGGGTGCTTGAGCGCCTCCTCCACTGTGATGCGCTTCACGGGGTTGAATGCAAGGAGCTTCTCCAACAAGTCAAGTGCCAGGTCTGACGTCTTGGGGAAAAGTGTTCGGAAAGGCACCTTCTTCTTGAAGGGCAGCGATCGAATGTACTCTCGAGCACGTCGCGACTTGATTCCATAGTAATCCTCCATCGTGGGTGTGCCCAGCACATCCAGAATAAGCGTCAACTGGTGATGATCTACGTTTTCTCAGTCAGTTTCACATGTCCATTTCGTCTTTCACCGCCAACCGTTCGGGGTAGATCAACTCACAATCCTTGCCAGGGAAGAGAGGCTTGCCGCTCAACATCTCAGCGAGAATACAGCCAACAGACCATACATCAATCGCCTTGGTGTACTCCTTGAAAGTCAACATGATTTCGGGTGCTCTGTACCATCGAGTGGCCACGTATTCCGTCATGAATCCAGAGTTGTCCTCCTGTGAAGCGGCGGATCGCGCGAGACCGAAGTCGCACACCTTGAGATCGCAGTTGGCATTGAGGAGAAGGTTTGATGGTTTGAGATCTCGGTGCAGCACGTTGGCAGAGTGCATTGCCTTCAGTGCGCGCAATGTCTGGTAGATAAAGTACTGGCAGTGGTCGTCTGACAAGTCCTGGGTGCGAATGACTCGGTGCATATCCGTCTCCATCAACTCCTACAAATATGTTAGAACCCAGATATGTCTTGTCAAATCCGATCTGGCCTAACGCAGCCAAATCTAGAGGGCAATGCTGTCTGTCCTACCTGGATCAAGTACACTTCGTTAAACGATTCGTAGTTTCGAGGCTTTTGGATGTCGAGGATGGAAATAATGTTTTCGTGGTTAAAGTATCGCAGGAGCTTCATTTCTCGAAGAGTTCTTAGGCAGAACATGGAGTGGTCGAAAGGAGTGATCTTCTTGATGGCGACCTTTTGGCCTGAGGGCTTGTGGATGGCGGAGCTGAATGAAGAATGAGTTACAAACTCCATGGTGCAGTAGCGATTCGACAATCGCTACAATAAAAGAGAACTTACCAAACTACGCCATAGGCGCCCTCACCGACCACGTCCTGGATGTCATATTGCTCGCTGACATTGAAAGAGATCTTGCGTGATCCAGCAGGATTAGGGGGGTTCGATCGAGACATGGCTGCGAGGAGGAGGAGAGATAATGGGAAGCCGGATGCTCAAACTCAAATTTTGTAACAGAAAATCCGGTTGTGTTAAGATCGTCCAGCGCTCTTGTCGAAAGTTGAAGGGGGGATGGTTTGGCGAAGGCGAAGAGGACCAGATAGGGATAGGAGCAGTTCCTTTGTTCGTACACTGATTACCTATTTACGGGTGCTGATGAGGGGAGGGGTTGGGTAGCTCCACTCAGACCATGTGGCTACCTTAACTGAGTGAGTAAGAGCGAGAGAGTGTGAGCAGAGCAAGGAGCAAGGAGCAAGGAGCAGTTGCAGGCGGGAAATAGAAAATGGTTGGCTCGCCGTGCTCAGTCGGAAAGGGAAGTTCTGAAATTTAAATCTCGCAGACGATATAACTCGAGTCACCAAAGGAGCAGAGAAAATAGGAGCTCAAACACCAAGAAGGAGACAGTCAAAGAGTCGGCGTTGATCGCTTTAGGGTCACAGTGATCCGTGCTCGTGCTGTTCGAGTTCAAAGCAAAAAGGACAAGGTTGATAAAACGAACAAACGTGGGAATCAGCTCCGCTTGGACCCCAGTCGACAATGTCCAGAACAAGAAGAGCACGGGGTGGTGGTTCAAATAGCTCAATGGGGAGTCGAAGCGCGGGGCAGAAATTGGAGGGTGCGTCCCTCGTCAGACAGGCTCTATAGTGCTTGTGCGGGTAGCAAAGGCACTGTAGCGAGCCTGCTAGTGTCGTGGCAATGGCCTATGTTTCAGTCGGGTCGCCCGTCGCAAACGGTGAATATAGGGGAGGGGTTTCGAAGGGTCGTCGATGTCCACGGCTGTCCAGGGGGACCAGGAGGCCAGTCGCTGGTCAAGAGCTGGAATATAATAGCTGCTAGATCTAACCTTTACCCAGGACGAAAAGTATGCATGGGCCCTGTCCAGGGAAGGGAACATGCAATAGAAGAAAGAGAGGTAAAGTTTGGAGCTGAGAGATGAGACTAAACAATAGAAAAGAGTAGGAGGAAAACGAGACAAGAGACAAAGGACACAGGGGGAGAGGCAGACAAGATATGGAAACAGAATCGATCAGTCGGGCCGCATTTTCATCTTTTCTTGTTTGATCTGGTGATACACAGCACTTGAAGCCTTTCTTCTTCCTGTCAAAGATGTGATAAAGCCAGTGCTGGGCGGCTAAAGACAGGCATGTCAAGAGACTAGGGGTGTGATGCGTGCATATGTGTGGATGGTTTGAAGTGGGATGGTGAGATGAACTGGACTGGGCCGGGATTATTTGGTGGAGGCTTTGAAAAGAGACGATGTTACTCCTTAGGCCGTGCATGCCTCTTGCAGAGTTTAGACATGTAAACAGCATGTAGATTTCATGCTACATGTACCTAGGTTGTTAGGTAGGTAGGGAAGGAGGTACAAAGGTTGGATGGATGAATGAATGACATCTTGTTGTATTTGCCTAGGAGATGGCAGGACAAAGACTGGCCATCAATTACTACCTACTTATACGGCGCATTCCTTACCAGTTTTATTAGATATAAGTAATCTAGCTAGCATATCATATATGCTAACTATGTGAGAGAGGTCATTTCTAGAGTAAGCCATATACATCGGTGTAAGTAGGGAGAGAAAGCGACCATATTACGCAGAGAAATGGTGATGTTATCTGGGGCTCAGCTCCTTCCCTGGGATGATATCTGAGAACATGACAGGCAGTTGAGGAGCAGCAAGGAAGGTAGGCTATATAGCATTATGTAGACACATCTATAGACCTATCAATATCCAAATAGTAGATTGGACATCCTCATCCCAGCTCCACGGTTCTTTACAGACAAGTCATGCACATTTCATCAATGCCTTTGACAAAGAACAATCGTGACCTGCCCCCCCTTCAACATGACCATCACCTCTTAAACCAGCACTGCCTCAATTTCAGTGGATATATCATCTACCCTCACTTGTTTCAAAGCAATCCAACTTAAAAAAAAAAAAAAAAGAAAAGGACAAGAAAAAGAAAAACTAATCCTATCGAGAGCAAACCCGAAACATGCCACCCGAGAACAAAGAATCAAACCAGACATGGACATGGACCCCTCCACACAAACCTCAACCTTGGTTCCAACGCCCCCGGCGCCTAAACCTCCTTCTCACTGGCTCTCACTCACCCATGCGCGGGTGTTTCATACCCAACCACCGTCGTCTCGTTTCATAATTGGGCCGCATTGATTATTTGCTCTCTCGGATCCCAGTCTTTCCTTGTCGACATGTGTATGAAACTAACTGTATTGTATCGTACATCTGTCAAATCCAGCATGAATGATCGGTGCCTGTATCAAAGGTTTCCATCTGAGCTCTTTCCCTTTTTCTTTTCGTTTTGTTTCGGACTAGGGTCTGCGTTTTGCATCTCTCTCCCTGTCCTCTTGTCTCCTCAATGTCCTTGTTCATGTCCATCACTTCACCCTCATCCTTACCCTTACACTTACATTCACTCTCACTCCCACTGCATAACGAACATTTTTTCTAAATTTAGCACATCCATGCTGTCAACTGTTCAGCACTACATTCGCAGATGATCACATGTGTGCTTACAATAGCATTTCCATTCACTCTAGTTGACATGACTCTTTTCACCATTTCAGTATTGCTTGAAATTCCCACCCAGAAACGGCACCTCGACTCCGTCCCCTTCCTGTCTTTGCCTTTCATTCTTCGTCTCCGTATTACAAGGACAGACTGCCCCTTAGCTCGTACACCTCGTCTACGTCGTATTGAATCCGTACCGGTTTCGCCCCTTACTGAACAACCTAGACACGTTGATGTTAGCCACATAACAACTTAATCACCTATAAGTTGGTGCTTTTACTTACCTTTTCTCTCATCGTGCCCAGCCATTGTGCTGCGCTTACACCCTGATCTGCTCGATCCTCTACAAGCAGGGTCTGTGCCCATAGCTTGAGGCTGGGCTCTCCGTCTTCTCGTACAATGTAGAGATGAGGCACAGTGATGCTGCCCACGCCGAGTGATTTGAAGTCTCGGCTCTTGTGGATAACCGCTCGCACACGCTCGTTAAAGTCAGTGTCAAGCTCAGGGACACGGCCTTTGCCAACCGCAACCTGGCTTCGGTCTTCCACGCCAAAGACATCCTGGATAAGCTGGGGCACAGCCTCCCGGCCGATCCACAGGAACTGAGTCTGACCGTCGTCGATCAGATACAGACCATAAGGCACGAGCCTCTCTGAAGAAAGGTTGAGAGGGGGAGGCAGCACGATCTGACCAGTCTCCGCATCGGGAATGCCCGCATTGTCAGGCATATCATGGAGCGAGTAGAGTCGGGGGTAAATGTATCTGATTAACAGAGGTGCGGGCAGCGTCGACAGCAAGCAAAGAGCCGCCGATCGGATATCAGAGGGGATCTGAGAAGACTTGCGTAGACCCACGTTCTTGATCAAGCCCAGGAAGAGCAGAGGTAGACCCCGAAGGTTGGCTGGGAACTGCAGACCGCCACCCATGCTACCTCCGGCCAGCTCCTTCTTGAACGTCTGCAGCAACTCTGTGAGCTTGCTCTGGAGAGCATCTCTGGCGGCGTCCAGTCCACTAGACAAGGCACGCTCGACCGCCTTGTGACTAAAGTAGGTCGTGATGGCAACCTGATCCGCCGAGGCATACATGTCCGATAGGTTTGTAGTGGTGGGGAGTGCAAGTGTCATCACACGAATGCGGCGCTCACCGTTGCAGGTCGTATGTAGGACAGCAGCCTGGAGACAAATGACGTTCTTGTTAAGGTTCTCGTCAATTGCAACCTCGACGACGTAGCATTGATCGCGAGGGAAAGCAGGGAAGGCACACAGATCGGAGCTTCGGTTGAAGAAGTTGCCGTAGAAAGTGTTCATGCGCAGACCACTTGTAGCGCGGACTCTGAGGACAGCCTCGAGGCCAATCTCGGACGACAGGTAGTCGCTAAACTCGGAGGCAAACTTGAGAGCATCCTCGCCCCGCGACGCATGCCAGCCGGGGTAGAACCAGGTCTGACCACCAGTGTATCTGGGAAGGTTGCTAAGAGATGCGACATCCTGGTACTGCGATGAGAACAAAAACATATCAATCGACACTTGACTCTTAGAACATTCAACAGCAAAGCTCTTGTAGAAACTGTTTGCCGTCTGCAGGAGGCTGCCCTCCTTGGATGTCCCAAGAAGTTTCTTGTCCTCTCGCATCTCAAGCTTTCCTACGCCGAGGTTGGGGAGAGAAGCGCTGAGCACAACAATCTTTCCGCCAAGGGTAGAGATGACCTTGTGAGCAGCCCGGAGAGCTGAGCCCATGCAGGATCCGTTGCTCTGGTTGTTCTGGAACATGTCCGGCAACTTTTGCAGGAACTTCTCGATGCTCTGACGGCTCTCACTCAGGGGAACCAGAAGGTCGGTAGGCACAGGCAGGAAAGGCTCGTCAAGGTCGCTGACAACGAGCATGCTGGGGTCGGTGTTCTCGTCCGTGTCCTTGGGAACAGAAAAGTAGTGCAGGCTAGAGTCGACGGCGAGGAAACCGAGGCGAGTGCGTCGATCGGCATTGGGTATCCTGTTAAGACTATCCAAGATTGTTCGAGCGGCAGTGGCCAGCAGACCAGTGGAAACGGCGGCGTAACTGACGTCGAAGCAGAAGAAGTAGATCAGAGGCTGCGGTGGGCGCACCATGTATTCCTGAGGGGCCACAAACTCAACAACAGCGTTGTTCAGCTCGGGTCGCTGCCAGCGGTCAACGCTCTGCTGAGCTGCGGCGTCCCAGTCGAAAGCCTGAGGAACGTCGTTTGTCAGATTGCACATGTTACACCTCCATCGGTGGCCCTGATCCAAAAAAGTGACATAGGGGTTGATGTATGTCCTGCATCGTCGGCAACGAGAGATGACCTGATCCTGAACAACAGGTACGGGGTCCTCGTCATCATGAAGGGATCCGTATGGCTGAATGACCAACGCGAGGGGTAGCTTGGACTTTTTCAAAAGGGAGTTGGTGGTAGGAACAGCGTTGAGAGTGGATCGGAAGTATCGAGGGGAGCAGTTGGCGTCGGGAGAGGGGGTAACGCTTGTCTGTTCATATCCGGTCAGTCAGAGTTATTCAATACAGGAAAAATTGGCAAATCTAGTCTTACGTTGGGAGGCAGAACAATGGGGGGAGGTGGAAGATCGAGCTCCGAGACATTGAAGGGCTGGCTGAGCAAATCGGTCGGATAGAGCTGGTTCAAGACAGCAGGACGGGCCTGCTGGGCGGTTGACTGTTGCTGAGGCTGGGCTCCGACACTCATGTTGCCCATTCCCTGGGTGATACCACCAATGCCTGGCGCAGGTTGAGGTGCACCCGGCGCAGCATAGCCCTGGTCGGGAGCCTGATATCCATACTGAGGAACCTGGGGAGCAACGGGCTGCTGAGCGCCATAAGCTTGGGGATATTGATAACCCTGGGCGGCAGGAACTTGAGGCTCGGCTTGATAACCACCGTAGCCAACCGGTTGCTGAGGTTGAGGGGCACCGTAGGGTTGAGAAGCCCCCTGAGGTTGACCAGTCGCAATGGAATTGGCTCCGGCGCCGACCTCGAAAGCGCCGGCAGCATAACCTCGCTTCTTCTTCTTGTGTCCGGCGCCGTCGTGGTGTGCAGGCTGGGCTTGATCGTCGTATGTTTGCTGGCCATCGGCAGCGTACTGGTCATGAGGCTGACCCGCATAGCCGCCGAAGCCATCGCCTGGAGGAGGCATCGACATGATGGAGCGGGTAAATGGAGGAGATGGGGGGGAGTAGTTGCGACGTAACCAAGATGGCAAGGAGGTCGATCGAGTGGGAGAGTCGGTGGGATTAGCCGGGGAGTGGTTTAACTCAAGAGGCACTGCGGGGGAGCAGATGCTTTTGAAGATATCAACAATCTATGAATAGTAAAGGTAAATGAGGAGGTCGAAGGGGATATTGGATTCGAGAGAGAGAAGAAAGAGAATCCCCCAGTCGAAATTCGGGACGGGTTTGTTGGTTGACCGGGATGGGGTTATAGGGAAGGGATGGGAAAGATGGCAGGTTTGGTGGTTTTTTGGCGGCGGTGATGAGCTCAGAGCAGAGCTGGCCTGGGATGGATGTGTTTGGTTGGCAGCAGCAGCAGCAGCCCAGTTAACGCTTGCAAGTCTGGCCTCTTCTGGGCTCTTGGGGGGGTGGGCACCGCCACAGATCGGAGAGTCAAGTAACGAACAGGTGGTGGCTACAGCCATGTGTTAGAGATCAAGATGAGGACGCGTACTGACATGAAATAAAATCTACAGAGCATATGCAATTCATTGTTCAGGTTCTATTCTTCTCAGTGAGTGTTAAACTCGTTGATTCCAAAGCCTTGATTCTAACTGTAGCCCGTGCTTTTGACAGATCTTGAAATCCAGATAGTGTTGTGGCTGGTGCTCAAGCTCCTTTCCCGCCACGTTGCTCAGACTTAGCACGGAAGCTGCCTGTCAAGGGATCCTTGAGTCATATCGGGAATTATGTTAATCCAGTCTTGTTCATGTCCAGTTCTATCGCATCACCAACTGTCCTGTCCCGGTGGCTGATGAACCATGTTTGCGTCAAGATGGAATGGAAAATATCAGATCCGGAGATTTTATTCAGTTTTGATTACATGACATCAACTCGTTCAGTTTGCGAGTGTCGGTCTGTAAATGTTGACCGAAAACGTCATTCCATGAGTTGTGATTTAACCCATCATAAACTCAAACCAAATGAAAGCAGCTCTTCCAGATATCTGCAGGTTTGATAGGTAGGCCTGCCTATTATCTGATCACAATCCAAGCTACCATAGGTAGGTAACGCATCACGAGGGTTGCGCAAGTCCAAACAGGACAGATAGCAGTACATGAATGTCTTGAAGTTTGAACACAAGTCATCACTTGTATGTACTCTGTCCTCATTCAACTACTTTGCTTCCAGCACAATATCTTTCTTTGGTCTGGCATCAAGCAAAGTTCTATTCCAGCTCCAAATGGTCAGTTTATCATCAGCTACGAATGGCTTTTACCCAAGGTCGAGTTGACACCACCACGTCTCTCCAGCCTCGAAAGAAACAATCATGGGGCATCACATGCATTCTCCATCCCCCTCCCTGTAATTTACACAGTGGGACACAAACACGCCTTGTTCACGCATCCCATCCCATCACTTCACCTCTGTGGAGGTGTTCACCTTCACCTCTCGCATCTCAGGGGCCGTTACCTTATTAGCGCCTGGGGAGAGGACCTGAAGCAAGCCCCCCAAACAGGAACCAGCTGAACTAACTAGCGCATCCCCGGGGC
>JABFFC010001024.1:0-16414 GCA_013623535.1 Fusarium penzigii
GGGGGGGAGGGGTTTAAGGTAGGGAATTTGGGGGGGTTCTAAGAAGATTCCTCGTGCGACGCTAGGAGAGTTTAGCCGCCATTAATGTCAACCATCTTTTGATATGGGTTTTGTTTTAATTCAGACTTGGCTAGGGAAACAATGCTATGCTTTTTAGTTAATTAGTTGTAGATCTAGTAAACCTGTTCTAGTTGTAGGTTGTTGTCGTTGTTGACTTTTAGACAGGTTCCACATATCAAGCGTTGTTAGTTTTGTCCATACCTGCCAGAGCATGTATATATAGATTCGTGGTGACACTGGACACATTTTCAAGGGATGGCTGAAATTGGTAACGCATGGCAACTCGTGGGTGAGCCATCGGGTCGGTATTAGTGTGAGACGACACAAGGGACGTCCCGTTTGGAACATTACTCATGACACATTTGTTTTAAGTCGGGATGTTCAATAACGTAAACATGGGGAAAGAAATGAGACAGGGCGTGATTGTACATGTGGTATATAGATGAGGTGGTACTAACGGAATGATTTATTATGGGAACGGGTAGTTTCTGTATCACGTAGAACAAGTTGGGAGTTTCCGAAAGCAGTGACTTTTCAAAGCATGGCTTGTATCTTTGGTGGCCAAAAAAATGAGACGTCAGTTGGTGGTTTGTTCTGCTTTCGTCTCGGAAGCCAAGAATACGCCAGTTGATGACGGGGCCAAACTTGAATGTAACTATGATCCTTAATCTGACAACTCCGTATGTAACCAAGATAGATGCAACCGTCGGCGAGGTTCAAGGTAGGGGTGGTACAAGACTAATGCACCTCAAGACCAGACTTGACAGTTAGTCAAAATAGCGTAGAAGTAAACAGGAACTCGTCCCTAACCTCTTTTACATCACGAACTACAGTAACTAGTAGTCAATCCATGTTAGATATCACCGTTGCACTTTACGGGGCGCATATACAACGGTCAAACTGCAGAATGTACCTGTACCTAGCCGTGCAGTAGACTGTAGGGGTGTATAGATTGAATACGTGTCAAATATGTGATATTGAACTTTGCATGATACACTGCTGATGGTTTCAAGCTGCATGGAGAGAATTAATGCAGAGCAGCCGTTGATATTGAGGAGGTTGGGGAATTGAACTTTGATACCGCGCCTTGACAGAAAGTCAGAACGGATTGTCGGATTTAGGCCTATGCATATTAAACTTGTTCGGAGGAATTACACTTCTATTTGCAAGTATCGGCATCGATTGCACCGACGACTGCTGCCTCGTACCTATGCTTTGATCCCAACCCCTTTCAAGATGCATATTAACAATGAGCATATTGTAGGCAAAAGACAGCACATCGGAAGAAAACATGACCCAAGGAGGCTGAAATAGCACCGAGAAAAATCCTACTTATGTAGTTGTATAGGTTTTTATACGTATATCCTCTGTGGTTGGTGAGCTCGGAAACTGGCTTGCGAACACTCAATTTGTTCCTCTTTCAAGCACGATACGGTATGGATTTTTTCTCTTCTTTCGTTTCATTTTTTCCATCCTCGAATTAACACCGGGCTGTCTTTTTCCTGATTTTACCAATTTTCTGTCTTCGCTAGGTCCCAAGTAGTACCTTACACCAAAAGGCAACTACAACTCAGAGAAGGCTCCAGTTGCTGCATTTTTTTTGGACCCCACCTAGAATACTTGCTTGCACTTGTAAACCTCACCAACAACTCAAGACATTTCGTCATCTCTCTCCCTTCACTGTATCTTCCCATTCAACTACATTCTCATAAACAGTACACCTAGAATACGCTCTAAATAATATCTCATCTGCGACAACATTCTCAGCCAAGGGATTTCGGCTTGCTCATCTCTCGCCAACATGGACGACGGGCCATCTCCGCTTGATCGTGTCCGTCAAGGCCTCTCCAAATCCAACTCAACAGCTTCTGCTGGAGGTGCTTCTACCAAATCGCACGATTCTGTTTCTGTGACTGGGTCGCATCCTTACGGCACATTACATGTTCACCAGCCAAATGATTCTGCTCGTCAGGAAGATGGAGATGATGACGATGTACCGCCGCCTCTGGACCCTCCCACAAACAAAGGCAGTGCCACTGCATCTCACAGCACAACTCTCACCAAGTCGACCAAGGGATCATTTGAGCACCAAATGGGAGGAGGAGATGTAGTTTTGATCCTCGACATACCTGAAGTTTTCAACGTTGGTTTCGATTCAGTGTCTTTTACAGCTAAGCATTTCGGAGGTGTTCGCGATATTCCTCCTGGTCCTCACTTCTTCTGGGTTGCCCATCCCGGCGGTCACTCCACTCGTTGCGGCTTTTGGATTATTAGCACAGGCGTCGACACCGTCCACGTCATGCAATGGGATCGATACAACGAGGTTCTTGGAGAATCTGCCCGTGCCGAGGCCCGTATCCAAGCCGACAACATCGGTACCATACACTCCAAGCTAGTTCCATATCATGACCCCAGCGCCGTCAACGCCATCAGTGGTGATCTTTCCCAAGCCTCTTCGGACAAGAACGCTAGGATGTGGAAGCAGTTGACTGACAACATTACAAAGGACGTCCTGAATCGGATAACTGAGCAGAATGACGGCAACTGGACGGTACATACGGGAGATCGTGTCCGGGGTTCAGTGCTCATGACGGCAGAGATGGAGCTTGACAACTCCATCACAAACCCGCTTCTCAAGGGACGCGAACTCAACTTTACATTCAACCAGCTTTCCAAAACCTACACAACCGAGCATACCGGTGCTGACAGAACTCTTGAGGCTACGGATTCGACTCCATACATCCTTTCAACCATCAACGCTTCCGACAATAACCTCTCTCCTGACGCTGTTATCGGCGAGTTCCAGTTCTCCTTCGTGGTTGGAATGCATCTCGGCAACGATGCGTGCATACAACAATGGTGGCATATGCTTCTCAAAGTCTTTCTCAGAGCATACCTATTACCTGTCCAGCAGCCAGAGTTTGCGGCTTCTTTTCTAAGATGCCTTACTGCACAACTTTCTTATGCCACCTCCTGGCTCGATGGCTCAGTGCTTGACTATGCTGATTCCCAAACCAAGAACTTGCGACTAGCCCTTACAATTTACAAACGTCGCTTGGAGGAGTTCCTCAACGGCCTTGGCTCAGCAGCCTCGCCAGGTCAGTTGGCAGTCGGGAATGCTTTTGCGGGATTGGAGGCTGTTGTAACAGAAGCCCTGGACTGGGATCTCAAGGCTGATTATCTACGACGAGGCAATGTCACGCTGGAGGATGGCGAACAAGTTGAGCTCGAGGATACCGACTTCGCCGACGAAGACGAGAGAGGCGAGTGGGCACCCGAGGTCGTGGATATTGATGAGTCTGGCCGACAGCGCGATCTTGTCTCATGGAACGACTAGGGACATCATGCCTCAAAGATGTTTCGTGTTAGGCATTAGGGGAAAACAGCCTCTCATGTTGCTGTCCAGGGGTGGCGTCGTGCTTCAAGAGGACGACTTAATCCGAGCAAGACGGAGCAGGTCTTAGTCGAGGCATGGCTCTGAGCATGCCAATGAATCTCATTTGTAGTAAGGGACTAGTTATCAATAAGAGATTCGGCAGAAGGTTGGAAAGGAAAAAAGGGTTGGAGTCTGGAGTATTTCATAGATCAGGGACAGCAGCTTTTAGCCAGCGAAGAATGGACTACAAGGGTTTAGACCCAAAACAAGATCACAGGTATCTGCCATTCAACCACACATGTACAAGCACAAAGCATAAGAATCATGATCTCGTGACACGTGACAGCATTGTTGGTAACCTCGCAGCAGAGCGAGTAAGAGTACAAAAGAAAAGCAGCTCAGGAGGGTTGAGGTCAAGACCATTCATTTAGGCACGTCACCGTCTCGCTGCAGGGAAGAGCCGAGGCCGTTAACTTTGAAGATTTCATTTGCCTGCCAGATCTGTTACAATCCGCCAAAAGCAAGGCCATGCATATGCCAACGGGAAACCCATTCCCAGAACCAGGGAAAACATCCGACTCCAGTCCCTTTTTCGCATTGCCAGACAAGCTCTTTCCTCCACTGCCACGGGGTACTCTTCTCTCTGATGTCCCCCTTTGCTTTTGATCTCCCCCAAACCGCCCAACTTTCCCAGGTCTTGTGTGCGAAACCGTTTATCGGTAAGACTTCTGGAAGCGGGCTCTGGCACCGGGACCACCGAACTTCTTGGGCTCGCAGCGGCGGTTGTCGGCAACGAGGAGGGTACGGTCGAACTGGACAAGAGCCTGCTTGAGGAGGTTCTTGGAGTGCTCATCGACGAACTTCTGGTAGTAGGCGATGAGGGACTTGGCAATGGCTTGACGGATGGCGTAGATCTGAGAAGTGTGACCACCACCGGTGACACGGACACGGATGTCGACGTTGGCGAACTTGTCGAGACCGACAACCAGGAGGGGCTCGTAGACCTATTCAGAGGGGGAAAGTCTCAGCATTTCGTTCTTGTTTTATCCTAACGCACACGCGAAACAACACAGGGTATTTTTGCCATGTTCCGTGGTAATCGTTTCGATTTTCTCGGTAGATGGGAAAGATGTGGAAATTTCGCATGTCGTTTCAAACAGAAGGAGACTATGTTCGTACCTTGAAGCGCAAGATCTCGGGCTGGACGAGCTGCAGAGGTCGTCCGTTGACCTTAACGAGACCCTTGCCGGCCTATATTGATTCAAAAATCCATCGTCAGCATTTCGCTCTCTATTATCTCTCAAAAAATCTCCCCATCTCATTCAATGCTAATCTCGAGATGTGGAGTTTTCTCGGGCCTCCCACGAACCTTGCAGTGGGCGACGGCGGTGGCCGTCTTCTTCTTGCCGAAGCATTGCACGCTCTGCGTCGTCGACATAATTGCTGGATTGTCTGGTTGCCGGGAGGTGCTGTGAAGTTGCTGCTGGGGCTGGACGTATAATTGAGATGGTCTAGCTCGCCTGTCGATTTTTGCACAGGAGAGGGTTTGTGCCCTTGAAAGACGCTATGCCACTTTGAGTGGGTCCCGCACCGAAATTTTGAGCGCCAAGAAGCGAAAATGTGGCGCACGTGATGAGAAACCCTAAGCCCTTGGACTTAGCGCTCCAATTTGACATTGCCAAAATTTCGCCTTGCCAGATCCTCACGCCGGATACTATCACAGCCCAACCCGCCCGTCGACTAACCCGCAGTCAAGGTATGCGACCACGAGCTCCTCACGATCGAAGATTCATCATCACCGTCGTCAGAAAATAAAAATACAGAAGTGCTGACTTTGTCCGTTCAAGATGGTTTCCGCCAAGAAGCACGTCCCTATCGTGAAGAAGCGTATGTACCGTCGCCCCGAGAAGAAGGAAGATGAAGAAATATCACCCAAATCGACGGTTCCTCCCTCCGAAAAAGAAAAGCCCATGGACGATTTGTTCGATAAAGACTTTCTAAAGAGCGGACTTTGAGGAGGGGGAAAAGAACTTGTCGTTTTGGGGGAATACTTCCAGAAACACAAGAGAGAGAGATATTGACTGGTTCTCCTGTAGGCACGAAGCGCTTCATCCGTCACCAGAGTGATCGGTTCATGCGCGTGGACCCTAGCTGGCGCAAGCCCAAGGGTATCGACAGCCGTGTCCGTCGTCGTTTCCGTGGTACCATTGCCATGCCCTCCGTACGTCTATACCAAAACCCATTGATTGTCGAAGAAGTTTGGAAACATCTTCTCACAGTCGAAACGCAATGGCTATGGACTGGTGCTGATACTTTACAACTCTAGATTGGCTACGGTTCCAACAAGAAGACCCGCTACATGAACCCCGCTGGCTTCAAGACTTTCCTCGTCAGCAACACCAACGACGTCGAGCTTCTCCTCATGCACAACCGAACCTACGCCGCCGAGTATGTCTTGATTCCCATCGATGCCCCATTGAAGAGTGTACCATTTGGCTAACGTGGAAAATACAGGATCGCCCACAACGTCTCTTCGCGAAAGCGCATTGACATCATTGCCCGCGCCAAGCAATTAGGAGTCAAGGTCACAAACCCCAAGGCGAAGGTCACTACCGAGGTGTAAAAGGAATTGGTACGGTTTATTGGGCTGCTTTAAAGGTTGCATCGGAAAGGGGTTTTGCGTTGCCTATGCTTTTCTGGCATGTATTACAAAAGGAATCGTGCTAGAAAGGAAAAAAAGAAGAAATATAACGCGGCCGTTGATGACACATAACAAAGGACAAGAAGAAAGGGCAGTCCAAGAGGATTAGACCCCTTCTCCCCCAATTTTCTTTTTATTCACTCGGCACCAAAGGACCAAAGGGGAGAGAGAAAAAAAAAAAACTTCTCCTGATGGCTTTGGTGGAGGGGCAGTGAGATAGGTAGATGAAAAATCACCAGTCAAAAAGAACCCCTCACTCAATGCGTTATGAAAATGATCATCATGTCAACATGAACAGGTCAGGTCTTTGTTGAGGTGACGACGATGTATTGTAATTAAGCATAACATGCGTTGTTTATATTTGTCCGAGCATACAGCAATGGATATAAGCTACTTACTGTATCTATCATGCTGTCGTTGTCGTTAAGAGGCAACTATTTGATAAGATAGACATATCATGCTTCAATGAACGCCTTTTCAGGCAAGAATACAATACATGTGCGTCGACGTCCTCCCTACAATACACTTCTAGCTTCGGCCAAGAAAGTTAACTCCATAGAAGCTATCTGTGTACATGATATTTGTTTGTACTCTCGGTCAATTATTACCACAAGCCTTTCAGTACATAGAGCATGAGCAAACGATATGCTCCATCAGCAAGGCTTTATGGAAAGTATATATAAGGTCATATGGGTTGATTTCTTTCATGCAATATATATATCGATCATTCTACTTATAGGTACTGATTTCTTTGATACCTAGATCGGTGGTTTTCGCTAGAACGTACCTCCATTCTGCTGTCACTGCCTCGCACTTCCCGTTGAAAGAGTGAGTGCACATTTGCCTTCCATCATAAGTCACCAAGAAAACGATTGAATTTACACAAAACAACAACAGTCACTCCAGATCATCTTGGCCATCACTACAGGAGATGTGTACTTCTATTACCTGTAACAACTTGATTACACCACTAGTATCACTCCTTTCAGCAACCTTACAAAACACTACGATCACGACCTCGATAGACTCGTCACTTGATGTTGAGCAGTCTCTGCAATATTTTCAGAATACCTTCCGTTTTTATGTCTCTTCGACAGGACCATGGAAACCCGAAACTGCGTGTCTTCGAGCCAGCATGCACGCACTTGACCATGACGCGCGTGTATGATCCAAGTTTGATCTGTCAGAGTTGTCGCTGTAGCGGACAATTTGGGTGGCTTTACAGATGCACTCAGGATCGTGATAGTATCATCGAGCAGACGGCTGTGAGTGGATATTCAGGCACAGGCCACAGAATGCCAGTAGTTGCTAAACAGAAACAGCCTACGTTTGATGAACTTGGAGAATACTTTTGGGACAAGATGGTTCCTCGAAAAGGAAGCCCTGAAGCAAGGGCAGACAAGTACAGTTTGTTCGAGGAACTGAGCCCTGAGCAGATGGCCACCTATAAGCCATACCAACTGGCAATCATTCTGAGACAAAGAGAAAACGTATGTGGGAACGATTCCTATAACCGACTATTCTGACAGCTCAGCAGCTGAAAGAAGCGATCGCAAAAGACTCCTTTCGAAGAAGCAGTACCACTCCTATCCGCAAGATCCGTCCACCACCAGACCTCGATGCATTTGCCTGTAACAGTATCTACGCCGGACGTTGGTCAGTAACCGAAGATGACGAGTGTCAATACCTCATATGCTCTCGATGTCGGCCAGCTTGCATGGACAGAGCATTCCTGAGTCTAAATTCGGTGGCGGATGGAGAAATACCGCCAACAGCTGCCGTGGGATACGGGTTCGAAGGATTAGGTGGCAGGCCTATTGTAAATGCCGATATTGTGAAGCATGTCGGTCTACGCTCTCCTCCGGCCGTGAGTACCCTACTCTCCTATCTCTCAGCGAAGCCGCTAACTAAGCATCAAGCGTGCACCTAAGTTTGGAAATTCCAATGGGTCGTGGATGTCGCATGAACAGATGATAAGAATGCTGGATGAACAGATTGCTCGTATCCGCCCATATCCGCCACCACCATCCCCCTTCCAGGGAGCCCAATACTCGGAAGCATTAACAGGTAGACAAAAATCACTAAGACGCTCGCCTAGTGTCAACAACCTGGCGGCATTTAATGAGCAGATCGAGCATGCACTGTCCATGTCTAACCGATATTCGACAACACCTGAAGAACAATCAACGGGTAGCAGCGTGGATACGAACATTTCGGCACGTCAAAAGTTCGACGACAGTAAAGAAGGGGAACACACCAACAATGATGAACCGTGGTAAGTTACGCAGCATGCTTCTTTCTTTTGGACTAGAAAGGGGCACTAACAGTAAATCCAGCCCCATTACTTCGCGACGACATCGCCTTTTGAGACAAATATTTGGAGACGATCTTCCTCCAACTGAGACTACATCTCCAGAACCAAATTCACCTCTTGACTTTCCTCCGAACGACCCAGACGAAATATGCCGGACACAAAAGCCACTAGTTGACGAAGAATATAGCTTCCCATCCTTTCCGTTCCTGTTTGACGAACCGAGAGAAATAACGACACCTCACATGTTCTACCTCCAGCCCATTGACCATAAGTGTGACCACACTGAAGGACATTTCGCACCTGCACCGCTCCGTGTAGATCACGGTGTGGCTCTCACGGAGGAAAGTCTTGAGCTGAAAGTACCAGATGTGATTACAGAGATGTAGTCTTGGAATTGTATAACTAACACGCATGATTTCTTTTTGTACGAGTATTTATATGGAGGAAAGTCGTGGCAGTGAGCTCATCAGCCAAACCCTGAGATTCTTGGTAGGCTAAAAGTCCGTATCGCATAACTGTATGAATTACCTGTAGCTATAGAGAAGCATACATTTACCCCATCCTTCTATCCGTCTTAATTATCATGCTTGAGGCTCTCCAACACCTTCTTCATCATCTGATTGCCGACCACCTTTGCCTCCTCGAACCGCGGCTCGAAGAATTCCTGCGTACTCACAAACCTCTTCTCCCAGGTCTCGAAATGTCCCAGGTTCACACACTCTGCCCACCCACGTGCCGCAAAGGTAAACTCGAGATCGTCACTACGATACGTCTTGTCCTCGACGGCCGTCTGCAGCGCCGCGTCTAGTACATCCTCGTTGCGGAAGAGGTACTCTGTCACACCGAGACGAAGACGGAATAGAGGTGTGCTGCAGAGCATGTGGTCGTAGGGTACGATGTTGAGAGCTGCCCAGCAGTCGACCATGGCGAGGAGGGAGAGGTGGTTGTTAGGTCGGGGGGTATCGGTTGGTGTACCAAGGGAGAAGGATGATAGGATGGAGGGTTCGAGGAGGGGACGGGTGTCCCACGTTGTCGAGGGACCGAAAACTTTGTCTCTCGCTTGGTAAACCCTCTCACGCAGTCCGGTGAGATTTCCTTCCAGCATGAGCTTGTACAAAGCCGTAGCGCTGCGCGCATACTGGGCAATCTGCTCTCTAGCCTCCGGGTTCAAGATCGCCAATCCAGCGTACACATGCCATTTCTGGCTGTAGATACGCAGCATAAGATTAACCTTGACGTTCTCTATCCCACCGACATACCGACTCAGCTCCCAAGGGAACTGCTTATTAGCATGCCATGCCTTCCCCATAGACAGGAAAGCAGCGTGCGTGACGGCCTGGGTATCGGCTGTGATGCGGTCATGCTCCTGGGCCGAGAGGTAGACGAACTTTGAACGGAGACAGCTGAGAACGGCCTGGACTTTTGCGAGAGCTGAGTCGGGAGCACGGTGTTGGATAAGGACGAGGGGTTGGTTCGTAGGATCGACGTTGGGGCCGTGGAGGGAGTGGCATGAGATGATGGCAACGTCTGAAGGGAGATGGGCTTCAAAGGCGGCGATCTCGGGGGATTTGCACGACGTTTGACCACCGACGATGGCGCCGAGTTTAGTAGCTGCACAAGAACTGGATCAGTACACCAGCAACCTTCTACATCATACATCTTAATTTTTCGAGGGCATTCATACATGGTCCATACTGAGCAATCACACGGTCAATAATGGCAGCTTCGACGCTGTAAATGATATAATCGCTTGCGCGGGATACGTAGTGGCCGTTGCGGCAAATTTCTATTTTGTTCTACACAAAAGCTTCAGCGACCGAGCCATGAGGAACAGGTGCACGAAGCAGAGCAAAGAGGCCATACATTTCCAGCATATTCCTTCTTCAGGGCTTCTTGTTTCTCTTCTCTATCGCAAGCCATGATTCTAGATAACACCCGCCGTCAGCCACTCGGCACTCGGGTCGGGAAGATTGACAAGACAAAGTCACTGATGTGGAAGAACCTGTATCTTTGAACCCAGTTAGCAAATGTTGCTCGTAGAAGCGAGTGCAAGATAAAAAAAAATGGGTGTATAGGAATTTCTTCAGACAAAGAATAGTAAGGTAGCAAGCGTTGACATCATTGAGAGCCCGGGGAGCGATCTGACGACCGGAACGGCCACCAGGACCCCACGGGCAGTGCTCGAGCCAAATGCGCTCATGTCATCATGAGAAGGTGGGTTGTGTTGTGTTGAGGGAAATATTTTGACTTACCAAAGGATCCGAATACTAAAGGCTGGGGGTAGGGTGCTCAATCGCAAGAACCCAGAACTTACCTCCAGCCAGCGGCAGACAATCTCTCGGCATACATCTTGCCCATGTCGCCCATACCGATCAATCCGACGGTAAAATTCTCCATCCCCTCAGGGACAGGCTGCACAGGAGAGGCCATTGTGATGAATAAATTATGCTGCTAGAGATGCAGAAAGACACAGTTCACATCCTGTTGCAGCCGAACAATATCTTGAAAGGACAAACCGCAGAGAGTTTGTTCTTGGGCGAAGAGATTGTTTGGAGGTGTGAAGAAGAAAGAATGAACAAAGAAACGAGGAAGAAAAAAAAAGTTGAAGTTATGTCCCATGGTGGGGACAGTGAGAAGTTACGTAAGCATGATTGAAATTAGTGTCCTGCGATATAACGATAGGTTGGTGGGTGTCGAAAATATGCATGTATGAGATTAATTCATGATCACACACTTGGGACAAGCTTAGCTATCATCGGAATATACAGCAACCTTTACTTTATAGGCGTGTCCTTCTTTCATGATGAATTTGATATTCGCATTAGGCTCCAATGGCTCTGGTCAGCTCGGAATCGGTCACAAAGAAGATGTCTCTGTACCGAAACAAGTCATCTTCCATCCTGATCAACCAGCCTCCCCCATTACTAAGGTCGCCGCTGGTGGCAACCACACCCTGCTCCTCACAAAATCCGGCCAGCTTTGGTGGAGTGGAGATCCTACTCCTGGAGCATGCGGATTGACCTCTGGTCCTACTGTACCAGTGTTTCGAGAGATCAAGCTGTCGAAAGATGAGGCTAGTCTTGGTGAGGTCGTCAACATTGCTGCTTCCTGGGAGGCATCGTTCATTGTCACCAAAGATTCAGATGGTAAAGCTTCCAAGGTGTTCAGTTTCGGTGCAGGGATGAAGGGTGAGCTTGGTCTTGGCGAATTTGTGGTCAGAACACCTTCAGCCACTCTCCTCAAAGATTTTCCACCTGCTGGCACCGAGATCGTTGACTTATCAGCTTGCATGGGACATGTCGTCGCGGTTCTTGACAACGGTGATGCCTATGGTTGGGGTAATGGAAGAAAGGCCCAAGCTGGAGAGCCTGGTCAAGTTCTGCATGCTCCGCGAAAGATCGAAGGCTTAGACTTCAAGGTCACCAGAGCGGTTTGCGGTCGTGAGTTCAGCTCTCTGTTTGGTGAGCCTCGAAGCGGCCAACTACGTGTTATTGGCTCAGACAAATGGGAAATAAAGAGTGGTGCGCCTCAATCTGCCCCTGCATGGAAAGATGTTGGAGCTAGTTGGGGCAGCATTTACATCCTGCGTCAAGATGGCAAACTACAAGGCTGGGGTCGAGATGATCACGGCCAGTTACCGCCGCCAAATCTGCCTGAACTTGACAACATCGCTGTTGGTAGTGAGCACGTGGTTGCGCTGACTACTACTGGCGACGTACTATCCTGGGGATGGGGCGAGCACGGCAACTGTGGTCCTCAGGTTGAGAACAACGACGTTAAGGGTCGATGGAATGTCATTGCATCGTCAAAATTCATCCCTCCTGGTTCTAAAATAGGGGCCATAGGTGCGGGATGTGCTACCAGCTGGGTGTTTATTACATCTGACTGAGTCGGTCGTTCTGCCCGTCCATCACGCGTCCTCCGTTTCCTAGCCAGATCCTCAGTCAGGAAACAGTGCCAAACTTTCAACGTCAGCCAGCTTTTGAGTTGGTTCCAAGAACTGGGACTCTGCGGCGGTTGGTTGCGGGCGTTCTGCCTCCGGCTCGGTCGCTGCTCGTTCCTCTACTCGGTTCATATGCAGAGTAGACGTATTCTAGGAACGTTAGCTTGCCGCCCAACACGAGAGAAATCGATGACATCTTACCGGCTCCATGCTATGGTCCCACCCAAGTCTTGCGTCCTCTTCTGCATCCTCCTCCTCGTCGTAGTTTACAGGCTCCCAGCCCTCGTCTTCGACGAACAGACTTTCTGATCTCATAGTAGCAGGAGGTGGGCGTTGGGATGGGCGCAAATCAAATGCTCCTATGCGTGATGCGCTAGCTCTAGCAGCGCTCATCTGCGGCGTTGACAACTGTGGTCTTGATACAGGAGCTGGTTGCGGCTGCGGCTCCAGCTGCGGCTGCGGCTGCGCTTGAGAGGGCACTTCGCTTGGCCTTTGTGCTGTAGCCTCAAGACGAGGTCCTTCTTTTTGCACCGCATTCTTGCGGCCCTTCTTGGTCTTTTGGTTAGGATTGCTGCCCCGTTCGCCAACCGTCATGATGAGAAACTCGCATGAGATGGCGTCGCCAGTGTAGTATAGCTGGATTGGCCGGGCAGGAATCGAGTATCGTGCAGAGATATCGTTGCCAGTGATGCCAGCATGCTGGATGATGGCACGGAAGTCTTTGACAGAAATGACGATATGAAGTTTGTCTTCCACGTCTATATCGTCAAATTCGTCGGCCTCGACAGCGATGGAAGTTTGGAGAGGCTTGTTTAGAACAGCTGCGTCATGTCAGCTTAGCATTCTTGACTGGCAACATGCTACTCACTATCCTCACTAACGGATTTTTCGCTAAAGCATGTGAAGTTGACATGATCTCCGTCGGTGTTGATGTCCAAGAACTCGATACCGGGGCCAAAGTGGTCCATCAATTGGCGCAATGTTCTTGAAGAGATGGTCCAGTGGTGGGGTGCTTCTTGTCTGTTGAACTTGGCATGAACAGGTACAGCAACCTCAAAGGGAAGGCGATGCGTTGAGGTGAGTCCATTCCGAAAAATGATACGCGCGATGAAGCGACTCTGGATCCCTTCTCCATCCTCAACAGCTACATCACACCGTTCAATGAGTGTTTGCTTTTCAGCATCTCGCTGATTATCAGATGCAGTTCGACTTCTGAATAGAGATATCAACGCCTGGAACACATATCAGTACCACGATATAGAACTGGATGATATGCACGACTAACGCGGATGTAAAGAGTGCAGTAGAAGCGTTCACGGAACTGTCCATTTCCCTGAAAGTGGTACCTTGAAAAGAACTTATTTGTGGCGAATTTGAAGCTTGCATATGCAGATTTGGACGTGTTGAGAGTCGTTATTATGAACTAGATGGTGTCAGACAGCGCATTATAATGTTAAATATCGGATTTCTGAAAATTAGCACGAACCGAATCTTTTCGTGCTTCGAGCGACACGTCGTCACTGAACTTGCTAAGGCAGATCAGTGCGTCGCGGAAGGCAGTCACGCCTTCTTCGCTCAAGGTGAAATTCAAGACTGCCATGACTATGGCCCATGCACAGCTTGAATTGAAATATTTCGAGCAATTAGAAATGTCAGAAATCGACTATGGTGAATGCTACTTGCAAAGCCGTCAATGTTGCCTCATGAAGGTGTAATTCATAGCGCCTGCCTGATGGTTTGGGACGATTCGTTATATGCATAACCTCGCTTAACCAGCCACCCTATACAAGACAGTCGAAAGAGCTTGAGGTGAGAAAGACGAGCAAAGTCACAGTGAGTAATTATTGGAGAACAAGGAGAATAATGGTGATAATTTGCTTATTAAAGGTATCATGCTTAATTGTAAACTCCCCCTATCCCATTCTGTCATAAACCTCGTGTCGTGCTTGCGATTTGCGAAATGATTTGAAAAAGTCCAGTAGAAAAAAAGAGAGTGAACCAGTCACATCCTCTTAGCGGCTCTTGAAGCAGTTGAATTTTCCGAGAGAGAATCGCCAAGGGCCTCGTCGGACACCGCGACGGTCGACGTGAACACTGGTGCCGAAGTGTCGGCTACCAACACCTTTGGAGTAGAAAAGACCCATGATTCTTGTTTGTTGGAGGGTGTTTGGGAGATTTGTTGTGGAGTCTGTTGTGAATGACAAGGTTAGTACAAGTATAGCTGGAGGGTGGAAGTGGAGAAACAAACTCACCAGAGACGTAGTTTGTGTTGGAGATGATAGATATGGAGAAATGCTTTGAAGTTGTCAGGTAAGTTAAGTGTTGAGCCAAGAGAATCAAGACGAATTTAATGAATGCTTATATACTTGGATCTCATGCTTGCTTGTTTAGCACATCATTACGTCCTTGGCAGGAACGATCAAGTGTTTGAGGCTAACGCTCTGCCATGACGTATACCCTGTGGCTGTGCATCGTCACTGTGTGGCGCTTCATCACCTCCTCAATGGCTGGGAAAGGATGTTCAAAGCCTGGCGAGATGAACCCTCCATCACGCAAGCCTGCAGCGGTGACATACATAGCCAGGGATCTGCATCGGATAACGCCAACTTATTTTCAAGCTTGTTTCAACGCAAGATAAGATCATGACGCGTAAATACCGGTTTGATGGCCGCTACGAGGCCTGCGATCCGTGATCGGGAGGCCTGAACATGTACTCCATATCAAGTCGATGCCGCAGCAAGATGGGAGTATACTCAACGACGCATCTATTGTTTGGTGGATTACGTTACCTTCGGGCGCCAAAGGGACCGTAACCCTCATTGTCAAGTCCCGTTCTGCATGATTTCTTACAAGTGTGCAACGAAAATAAACACCAAGGACAAGGACGACGATATTCTGATGGGGGTTCGCATTGTTCCAGTATGCTCTTGAGAAGTGTTAATTGAAGACACAGAAAACAAACTTGCTATAATGTATTGTTCAAAGAACATGACCTCGAACAAACTATTGTCACCTGAACAAGACGAGTGTTCTCAGGATATTGCCAGTGTTCTTAGAATGATGAGAGAACAGAGTATGTTTTGAAATCATATATATATATGATGGTCATCCCGTCGGAAGTCAGATATTTGAATCAATACGCACTAAGGTTTACCGTGGACACGAAATTCGTAAGTAATTGCACTCATCAAGTTTATTCCCACGAAAGTCATCATGAGCAACAACGACGGCAACGGCAACGGCTCTGGCAGCCAGGAACCTCGACGTTCCGGACGCAAGCGAAGAGTTCGTGTCAGATCTCCATCCCCGGAGTACGCTGCCCCCAGAAATTCCGGGACCAGAAATGCCACGGCCAGAGATGCTGCAACCAGAGATGCCGCTGATGCGATTCGCGACCAGAGGATTCGTCGGTATGCCCAGGTCAACATCCCCGACCCCATCAACCAGAACGCTCAAGGTTCCGGACAGGGCCAGGGGGACGGACCTGGCCAATATCCTTCTGGGAATGCTGCTGACGCGATCAGAGCTTTGAGACATAGACGAGTCGCCGAGCTCACTGCAGGGAGCGACGACAGTGGAAGATGGAGACGATCTCCGGCTCCTTCTCCCCGCCGCCCTCGTTCGGATCGCGACCTCATGCCACCCCCAGCTTGGGGACCGCGTCGACAAGGTCAACAGAATGGGCAACAAGGGCAGCAGGCTGAACAGCTTCCTAGCCCTGCCCCTCTCATTGGCATCGAACCAGAACGTTTTGAGGCTTTCTAGGAGGAAGACACCGAACTGGAACGACATCGCCGATCGGTCGACCACATGCTGAACGGCTCTGCAGGTAACTTGCAGGATGCAGAGGAGACCTATGATTTCTTCGATGAGCAGATGCAAGCTCTGGCCGAAAGCAAGCGCAACCATGAGGACCAAGAGCGTGAAGAGTAGGTAAGTCGAGATTCTATATATCGCTGACTTGACTACAGATCAATTGGTCTAGAATGACCATTGGAGGAGAAGACAGACGAACAGTCA
>JABFFC010001038.1:0-15377 GCA_013623535.1 Fusarium penzigii
AAGGGAAAAGAAAAAAAAAAAAAAAAAAAAAAAAAAAAAAAAAAAAAAAAGGAAGAAAGAAATAACGATAAGGGGAGAGCGATAAGGAAGGGGGAGGTACAGTACACGTGGGGCTGCTTGGGCCCTTGTTTGCTTGTGGCCACTTGAGTAGTACTATATTTCAACGACAGAGGTGTAAGGAGGATACTCTGTGGTTGAATACAAGGAATTGGCGGGTTAGCGTTGAAAAGTATATTGTCGTTGAATTGATAACGGTGAACGATTGTGATTCGTAGTAATAGACCATCGTTCATTGGAATCAAAGCATCGTGTATAATCAATCAATCAATTATCCGTTATCGAGAAAGAGAAGAAAAAAAAGTCCAGTTTTCTTTTCTCCCTCTTGTCCCACTACAAACCCCCCCACTAAGCTTAGTTCTGTACCAAACACCCCTGGGAATCCCCTACCCTACCCTTGCCAAGACATGTCGGAAAGAAAAAAAAAAAAAAAGAAGAGACCCCCCCCGCTCATCTCAACAAAATTCCCAACAGAAAAATTAAAAAAAAAAAAAAAAAGTTACAGGGCTGGGTTTCCGTTTTGTTACTGAAGCCGGTTTTAACTACGCATGTTCCAGGTTCGTGGACGGTGAAGATAGTCGTGGGAAAGGGTTAAAAAAAATCCTCGACGGGAGTGATGATCTATACCTTGCCTCCGGAAAAGAAAACTTGACAACTTTTGACTTGTGTGATGATCGAGATTCCTGGAACATGTCACCAAGAGCTTCGTATTCTTGACATGATCCGATACAAGAGGTGTGTTGTTGAGAATATACATATCTTGCACACTGAATGATTGAATGAGAATGATGTTGCGTATCTGAAACATGAGTAGACAAAATTGTCGTTTTGTCCCGATTATTGCGATGACTTCCATCATATGGATAATAACAACAGGCACAAGCTCATACCTATCCATGTGTAAGTGCTCAATCTAGCCTGCAAGCTGTGCAATCAGGTACCGGTACTAGATCAATGCACACATTTCATTCCGTACTCTGTACACCGTAACAGTACTGTACTGTACAAACATGCAGCTTTCCGAAAATTCATGTCAAACGTCTAACTGTGGTAAGGTTATTGCGAAATATTTAGCGCTGATGATCGATTCACCTCGGCTGGTTTTTTTTTCTGTCTGTTCTTTTCTGCTGCTTAATTCAGCACCTTTCAAATCTCTGCCAGATTTGCATGTGCTTTCAGCATCTTTGGCGCAATGCCTCGATCTTGACTGGCCGAGGAGTGTGAATCCGAGACGTCGTCATTCATCCTCTGTCCACACACAAATACCGGTAGACGCAGCTTTTGTTGACAACGTACTGTACCTAGTGTTTGTATGTACTACTGTACGCAATACATGTGTATCGACATCCAATTGTATTGCATGCACCCACTTGCAAGATTCGAAGTCGACGTCGACGTCGACAACCATCAACGACCCAAGACTGCCGCCGCTGCTCCACATTCAACCAAACAGAAAAGCTGGGGTCGCTTAATTCTCGTGGCCTTGACCAGATTTATCGCAAACTCCGTTCCCTGTCGTCCCATGGATTTGCTTCACCTTTTCCAACTCCATCGCTGAGCCAATCGGCTCATGTCCAATTTGTATAGTGCAATGCTTTTCTCTTTTTTGGAACATCAGGTACGTCTGAGGAGGAGGAGGAGCTGTCAAAATTTTGGACAAAGCTTTGGAAACTGGCTAAAACGCCTCGGCCCTCTGTTGCCGCCCCCTGGTCTTCGCCGCCTCCGATTCCCCCCGTTTGTCGAGTGACATTGCTGCTTCACATGTCGATGATCTCCAGTCCTAGCCAGGGCCTGGGAACCACTTGGCTCACCATCCAAGCCTTCCAGATGGAACCGCCAGCACAAGTCGCAGGCTAGCTTGGCTGTAGCTCATGCGAATCACTCATCCTCCCTCTGAACGTTAAGCATTTACCAATTCTGGGAGAGGGGAATCTGCAGGTGGCTGGCCTGGAGCCGGCTTGATACGCCACTTGATGCTTATGTCTTGCCTGTCGAGTTTGTCTCGGTCTCCTCCCGTTGGCTGCAGCAACAATTTTCCTGGCGGTGAGAGTTTGAAGGGAGGCCGTCAACTGTCTCGTAATTCTACACAGAGGCTGGCTGAATATGATGCAGCACTTTCTTCTGAAGCAGCTGCATCAGGTATTCTTTCTGGTCACCCACTAGTGAACGTATTCCTTACAAAGCCAAGAGAGCGACAACCATGACGATGCCCCTGCCACTCCCTTGTTGGTAGGAGTACAGGATTATACAGTGGTATTTGGCAGTATTCGAGAGGATCGAGGACCCAGCTCCGGCATCTGATCGAGAATAGAAAATTTCGGCATTGAGGCGAGAAGCTCTGTCCACTTGATGCAGTAGCGTCGAGCAACCGCAATTGATAGGTCGTGTGGATGTGTTGTCTCGACTTCTCTTTTATCATTAATATGACTTGCTATTTGTGCTCGTGAATCTGAAAGCTGTTTTTTTTTTTTTTTTTTTTTGTGAGACATCCACGCTCTGCATAGCCCAGTCAAGTCAGACAAATATGCGTGTGTTGTGATACATTCACAATCACATACGAGAGGGGTTGTTCATCTCAAGCATGACTTACCCTCAGAGCCACGGTTTGGATTGCAGGCTGAAGAGGCATGCTTGTTGCTCGCCACCAAGGGGGAGGGGTTTGTGTAGTACAATACGGTACTCCTTTTTCTAGTGTTAAAACATTTTATTAGACTTGTTTAGGGATGGAAGGAGGCGACTATCTGATCATGAACGTACAGTACAGTAAAGGATTGTCTTGTGAGGCGTAGTACGCTGTTGCTTTTGCTTGCATGTTCAGTTCCTTTTGTGCGGTCGCCTCTTTCAACTGGGGGTTGAAATCTGATGCGTTGCCGTCCCCTTAGCTACCCCACAATTCGTGTACTCCAATTGCCCCCAAATTTTTCGGTGCGATAGAGGGAGATCAAAGGTATTTTTGAATCCAGTGAAGTACTCTGAAATTGTTAAGATGAGTTTGCATCTCTTTGTGTCTAGAGTTGAAGAAAGAAGAAATAGAGATAAGCAAACTTGATTGATCATGGTGTTTACCTCTGGCATTTGCGGCGTATTGCGGCTTCCTTGTGTTGGTTTTCCCCCCTTCCTTCTACCTTCCGGGTGGCACTTGCCCTGCCCACTGGTATCGATCGTCCCACCATGAATTTCAGGGAAAGCACGTCCTGTAAGTTAGCCTGTGTCGTGTACGTACCCTCCTGTAACAGCGGGCACCTCAGACCCGACGGGGAAGAGCGTGGCTGCGTGTCTGGCCTAGGATCCACGCGGGTCCCTTTCGGTTTCCCCTTCACCCCAACAAAATAACAAAATAGACATTGCCAAATGAAATACCATACTACCAATACCAATCGAATACCAGAACTGGTATCCGCCTTTTTATTAAAGTCAACTCAAAGTCGCTGCTTCTTTTGAACCCCTAAAAAGAGTCAGTTTCCCTCACCTTTTTCATCCTTTTTTTCCCTCTCGTTTCTCTTTAGTCTTCTCGTCTCTTGATCTTCTTATCGTCCCTCTCCATATCATTGAGAGTTCGACTCTACTCTCTGGTCAATTAAGTTTGCCCAAGTCAAGATCAAGAAGAAAAAGAAAAGACCTGGACATTGTGTTCTCGACAACTTACTCGTCCATCTTCCAACATGGCTTCCGTTTCGACTTCAGCTGCTCCCAAGCAGAACCCAGTTCTGCGACGCACTGTCACCTCAACCACTGCCACTGACAGTGAGGCTTCTGCCGCCGTCTCCCCCTCGGACTCTCCCCGACACTCGGCCTCTTCAACCTCTCTGTCTTCCATGTCCGAGGCCGACATTTCCAAGCCTAGCACTGGTTACGGTCGTCTTCTTGACACCTATGGCAACGAGTTCACTCCCCCCGATTTCACCATCAAGGACATCCACAATGCCATCCCCAAGCACTGCTTCAAGCGTTCTGCCTTGAGAGGATACGGCTATGTCCTCCGCGACCTGGTTCTTCTCGGCACAACCTTCGCCATTTGGCACAACTTCGTCACTCCGGAATACATCCCCTCCACCCCTGCTCGAGCTGGCCTCTGGGCTGTCTACACCATCCTCCAGGGTCTCTTCGCCACAGGTATCTGGGTCTTGGCTCACGAGTGTGGTCACGGTGCCTTCTCTGACTCTCGTCTCGTCAACGACATCACCGGATGGGTCCTCCACTCTTCTCTCCTCGTCCCCTACTTCAGCTGGCAGATTTCCCACCGAAAGCACCACAAGGCCACCGGCAACATGGAGCGTGATATGGTCTTTGTGCCCCGAACTCGCGAGCAGCAGGCCACCCGTCTCGGCAAGATGGTCCACGAGCTGTCTGAGCTGACCGAGGAGACCCCCCTCTTCACTCTTACCATGCTCATCGGCCAGCAGCTTATTGGCTGGCCCAACTACCTCCTCACCAATGTCACCGGTCACAACTACCATGAGCGTCAGCGTGAGGGCCGTGGCAAGGGCAAGAGGAACGGCATGGGCGGCGGTGTTAACCACTTTGATCCCCGCAGCCCCCTCTACGAGAACAGCGACGCCAAGCTCATTGTCCTCAGTGATATCGGTGTTGGTCTGACCATGGTTGCTCTGTACTTCCTCATCCAGAAGTTTGGTTTCTACAACATGGCTGTCTGGTACTTTATCCCCTATCTCTGGGTTAACCACTGGCTCGGTAAGTTCATATAAAAAACGGATTTTTTCAGGAAGCAAAACTAACCTCCGTAGTTGCCATCACTTTCCTTCAGCACACCGACCCTACTCTCCCTCACTACACCAACGAGGAGTGGAACTTTGTTCGCGGCGCCGCCGCCACCATTGACCGCGAGATGGGCTTCATCGGCCGACACCTTCTCCACGGCATCATCGAGACCCACGTCCTGCACCACTACATCAGCAGCATCCCCTTCTACAACGCTGACGAGGCTACCGAGGCCATCAAGCCTGTCATGGGCAAGCACTACCGTTCTGACACCAGGGATGGTCCTCGAGGCTTCATCCGGGCCATGTATAACAGCGCCCGTATGTGCCAGTGGGTCGAGCCTAGTGCCGAGGCCGAGGGTGCTGGCAAGGGCATTCTGTTCTTCCGCAACCGAAACAACGTGGGCACCAAGCCCGCTGTTCTCAAGCCCTCCGCTTAGGTGCAATGAGATTCGAGATGATGGGAGGAATGGAATGTTTTTGCTGGTATTGAGCGTTTTGTCTTTTGGGTCATGAAGTCTATCAGGTCGAACGATGTTTGAAGGGTCTTGCTTTGAAGTGTTGCTGCGCTCTACATGCACCAGCTTGGACAAGGACGAGACGCAACAGTAGGCGTATGCAAGGCTCGATTGAGCTGGAACGGAGTCAAAAAATAATGTTTGGGCAAGATTGATGAGCAACAATAGATACTAGAGAGAAGACTATAGCCCACAATGACGGCAGTGTATGATCGATCACATCATGAATGTTTGCATGAGCTTGATGAAGTGAGAACAAGACTGTCGATGCTTTATAATTCCGACTGCTGACGATGGGTTTCGGGTCCTACTGTTAAATGTCAAGGATTGTAGATGAAGTTGGATATACGGGTGGACCGGATAGCAGATTCTTCTGAGGGTTGAGGTGAGCATCTGATCATAGTCATGGGTCTAGAGCGGGGAACGACACGTGCAGCCCGCATATAGGTTTGATAGCCTGAATTAACTACATTGTGTCTGGTTTGGTTTGCATAATTGATCAATTGATTTTCAAATCGACATTATCCTGTATACAACTACGGGGATTCGTTTCATGTATTAGTTTAATATCAGGCAAGGCTGTCCGTAAACTGCGAGGTTTCATGATGGTGCTGGTAAGCTGCGCTGTGGAACGAGGTTAGCACGTGACCATGTCTATGTGGTTTCTCAATTGGAAAACCCCGCCCCCCGCCGTAAAAGCAAGATACCTTACTGAGCTACCTATCTCAGGTAATGCTATGCCAAGACAGTCATTCGGATATTACACAACGACGACATTGAACTTGCGATGTCACAATGAGCGCAGAATAATCCTCTGAATTGATTTTTTTCTTTTCTTTTTTTAATTATTGTCTTATTATGTTGCATTCGATCTTTCTTGTCCAGCTTTACGTCACAGCATGTTCCTGTTGTACGATCTGCAGAGACTCTGACGAGGAGGTTTGCTCTTGAATGCGAAGACCACGGCATCATTCCGCGATAAAACAAGAAAGTCGTATTTTGGTGACATGCTGTTTGGAATGTCAACTTCGACTATTGGCCTCTCCATCGCCCACCCTCCCTTTTCTGTTTTCTGTCATATCATCACACCCCGAAGCTTGAGCACTGGCCAATTTTATTCGTTACGCTTACGGGATGACAGACGCCTCTCCCCTCGGGGGAATTCAGTCCATGATGCGGGCCAGAAGTGTGGGGAGAGGGAGAGAGAGGAATAGGCTTGGTGTGATGGGGAAAAAAGGTTTCAGCTTGAAGGGGTGCGTAAGTTAAGTTGGAAAGTATGTGAGCATATATCGTGTTAGGAAAAAAAGGTTTTGATGACAAGACTGGGTGTGGGATGTTGGTCGGAGAGAGAGTGTACCGAGACTGCGGCCGCCAGATGCGGGTTGTTAAGATGTGGCTTGATTCTGTTTTTGTAGGGGGGCGGCTGCCAGATGCGGGAGATCTAAAGATCTAGGCATAGGCAACGTCGTGTGACTTTGGAGGTCAAAGCTTAAATTTTCACCGTCCCGTATTACCCTATACCTCGATTTTCGACGAGATATATCATCATTTACTTGATGTGAAGTGACGATGATTCCTGGGCCTCAGTGGCCAAGTTGAGTAGAAGAAAAATGTAGACCACCTCTATGATTCTTATACATCCGATAGGAGCACTGTGGCGAACTTCACTTGAGAGAGTTTAAGCTTGATACTATTTCGATCACCTTTGAGAATTGTGATTGACTTCACCACATGGCCCAAGTCAACCTCAACTGGCTGGTCTCGACTTACTGCCTCATAACCAATTAGCAAGACCCTTCATTGCAGTTTCAGCTTCATACCCCGAAAAACCCCTCATTTAATGAGCCTGGGTACTTTGCCGTAACTCCCGTGCCTCTGTGACAGAATAAGCCACCTTTGCCTTTTTCATCAGAAAGTCCCCCGTCACGACCATTTCTAAACTTTCTTGAGAGCGGCCATTCAGAGTCGAGATGCTCTTGGAACTTCCTGTGTCAAGTTTTGATTTTTGTTGGGTTGAAACGAGAGGACGTGACCGAGTTGTGGCTTGGCAGGCAAATTTTCAGGAGTTGAAGCTGAGGACGAAATATCAGCGTGGGCGAAGTGACGATGTGAGTATGCCACGAGGGAACCAACATAAGAATTAACGTTTTGAACTGACGTCGAATGACATTCACGAGATGGGCATGCCGTATCGATAGCATAATGATCTGGATTTGATTTACACAGCCTGTATACGGATTCACTGAACAGGCCACCGTCATCACAGACTTCAAAATCGAACTGGTAATTCATCTCTACATATTTCATGATTTCCTGTTGATCGCAGGACCAAGTACCTGACGCTTGCAGAGACCGTCGCCCGTTGGGAGGCAAATGACTAAGGACTAAAGCTTCAACGGAGCTCCGTGTCCGCTTGGAGCTCCAAGCTCCACGTACCCAGTCCTGGACCGTACAGACTACTAGATCAAAATCTCCGTTTGGCTGAACCGGAGCTAAGTGCCTTCCCGTTACGGCGGGGAAGTAGGGAGAAGCCTTGAAGCCAAGAGGCGAAGAGATGTTAGTATATCTGGGCAAAATTACGGAGAATGGAGTAAAGGCCGAGAGGTGGGGGCGATGGTCGAGTACTAATATGTGGAATCTTAAGTATCTACCTACACAGAATCTCTCGTGCTGGTCGTTTAAGATATTGCTTAGTGAGAGATACGATAAAGAGGCGGATAAAAGGAAGTATTGATTTCTAATCGGGATTACCACAGTATTTGCTCTCGAGCGTGACCAGGTACTGACACGGTGATATTGCTATACATATTCCTGTATGCGGTGAAGCACATGCATAAAATAGCTGCGATATCCTGTGAATTTGTGCTATCCATCGTCAAGTCCTGGCCATTTTGAAATTAAATGCTTTGGAAAATAATAAAGCTCGATCTTTTGTCCTGCAGACCGAGACAGAGATCGGTGGAGTGAATTTCAAAGCAAGATGAAGGGTGAGGTAAGGGCTCAAAATGAGAAGCGTGTGGTGAGGCTGGTACGTCATTGAATTCCAACACGGGCATGTTTTGTCCAATATTAATCCGAGGATGGTATTGTACCAATTCATAATCAGTGTTATTTTCAGAACACAAGTCTCTAAATGACATTCCTACGTAATGTGATGGTGAGGTAACTCTTGGAATCGCTTCTCCTTCTACCACCGATCATTGAATCTCTCATGATTTTTCTCGAACGCACCAGGGATCTATCACGACTATGTTTCTTCGTCCTTACAATTTACCCAGATTTCTGTTACAGGCACTTTTCGGCCCCAAGCCTTGTAGGGTGCAAGTGAGACACTACATCTCGGCGACTTAGATACCCTAAGCACCTTAGTGAGAAATGTGACAGCCCGTCTAGACCAGTAGACGTTTAGTCTAAAAGACACTCAGAGAGGACCAACACAGCAACCGTTTTCAACTGTGACTCCTTCCCGGACCATGATCTGATCCTTCAGTGGACCTCATGACGCCTCCAAAGGCACGGATCTACGACCCTCCTCCGCGAAGATGAACCAACCAGATGCCTCATCTTAGCGATGATCTAGACCAGTTTGGCTAACAAACAGGGACAAGTATGACAGTTCACATTTTCCGAAATAAGGTTTACGTTTATTTTTATCGGAGGTTGGGGCTTTTTTTTCTTTCTTAAAAAAAAGTGTAGATCTTGGTGCTTAGTGCGTCCTCTAGTGAGACGTCTATATTGAGAGGAGAAGAGAGGAGAGGAGAGGAAATAAGGCTTGTCGAGAACTCTCGTGGGTTTATTGGGGGCGTCGCGCTAACAGTTTGGCACTACCGGAAGCAGATCCGGGAAAGGCGTCTTCGGATATGTGAACCGGATGTGACAGGTGGATATGTCCTGCATCCCAGGAACAGAAAAGTCAGGTTACACAAAGGGACTTTTCCTTCTTCTTTCATTTAATTTTTCTCCCCCCTTTACTGATATCTTGATTCTGTGTGAGAGGTGGTGGGTTGTGTATAAGCAAGCTGAAGGTTGACGTCAGGATTTTTAAGTACTAACATACAGGGGGATGAAGACAGAGACAGGTACACCCCAAAAAAGAAAAATGAAAAAAAAGACAAAAGAAAAAAAAAAAAAAAACCCTTGATGCAGTACACGTTCAAATAATTTCCAAGCCCCTTTACACTGTCTCAGGTACCCGAGTCATGAAAAGCAACAACTGCACGGATCAAGAAGACCAATCTGTGGGGAAATCGTAATAGAGAAACAACAAAGAGGTTGGTCTCTCTCTCTACCTCTACTTCGAGCAGATGATTCAGAATCCCTCGATTGTCAACCCACCAACAATCGAGAATTGCAAAGAATCGCCTTTCCTAGTGATCCCCTGATGGCGAACAACACCCAACCCATGAAGTCACTTTCACAAAAGCCAAGCCAAGGCAAGTCCAGATTCCGTCAATACAATGCCATTCATTCCGCAAACCTCATCTACCCAGATTTCAGGGACTCGCCCAAATGGCTGATTTAGACAATGTCGATCGTGACGTTTGCCTGCAATATCTCAGGGCCGTTCTCATAAAGGGTCAAAGGGACAGTCAACCCGTCATTAGGCATCATTTAAACTACTTGATCTACCGAGTCCAGGACTCGGCGACACCGGGCAAGAGGGGCGGGCATACGGGATGAAGACAAGTGATAATGATGTGCATTAAAATGACTGATGATAACCTCTACTGCAGGAACTCGTGGCTGAACTGTCTTTGGTCTGGGCAGAAGGGGACAGCCTATCGTCAGTAACTGGGCGTGTCTGGGGCGTGTCTGCAGCGTGGCAGTGTAGCTGGTAGTAGAGTAGCGTACTCGTTGACGAGTGTAATGGCTTGAGTCGCCATCTATCTACCACATGAACTTGTAGTACTTGATAATGGAGAGCCACTGGTACCGTTGAGGCGGAGCGAAAACGGCAACATGCACTTGGCAATTGGAGGGGCCAAGGCCCAGAACGGCTCACGCTAAGGAGCTGTCACTTTTTCACGTATCCAATCAGACTCCCCAGCACGCCAGACAAGTGGGTACGCGCATCACTCTTCATTGGCCTAAAATGATCGATGCAGGGTTATTCCCTTTCTCGGAACCCCGTGGACCCGTTCACCGTTTGAGCCTCAACAGACGTTAACCTCCTGCCTGCGACAACTTCACCTAAACCAACCACCCCCCATTCACCATCCACTCAACGTAACTCACCTCCCATCATCCACCACTTACAAACCTCCATCAACCCAAAATGACATACCCTCCCCCCACCCCACAAGGCTTCTTGCGGACACGACTGCGGACACAATCTCAAAGTTTATCTTGATATGGAACGAGATTTGTTGGTTTGTCTACCACACATCTACCATTTGGCCGTCTTCTCACAGATCTTCAGTTGCCGGAATCATCCACCCCTCCCAGAAACCTTGTATTGTGGCCAAATCTACACGGGTATCGTAAATTGAGCCAGGAGCATCTGTTCTGGTCTTGAGATTCACTCAATCTGATCCACCACCGAATACGAACCACCATGAATGCGTCACATTCAAACCTTGTCCAGATGGACACCCCCGTGATAGCCTCACCTCTTCATGCGAGGCAAATGGTTGTGCCTGTGGAGGACAAGAGCTGACACTGGAATGCCATCATCAAGAGGCTGAACCATGATGAGAGTCTGTTCCTGATACCTCTGACAATCTCTGGTACAGATCCGTTCAGACTCGCCCAGGCCTATTCGCCTCATGATGGCATCGACTTGCACTTTGCTTTAGGAGGTATATAGAATAAGGGCGATCCTCCCACAGGTTCACCTGTTCACCAAAGTCGATCAACATTTCGGTCAACCGACACAACGGCATCTCGAAAGCCATCATGGCCAGACAATTCAGCTGGCCAGCTGTGCTAGCATCAACAGCACTTCTATATTCTATGACATGCGCATTCAACATCCCGCATGTGCAGCATGTCAAACTTACCCCCAGGCAAGCCCCATCACAACTCTACGGTGGCGGTTGCCCAGCATCAGATATCTGCGTTTTCAACGACTGCACAAATGTCACTATCGCTATCGACCCTTTGGATTGTGGACGAACAGGAACCGCTTGCGAGCCCGGTCAGCTTTGCGTAGGAGGACTATGTGTACCACTCGAGTTCGGCGACGATGCCAACAACTGCACGAATAACGAACCTTGCCGACCAGGTCAATGGTGTAATGATGGAACATGTGCTCCTATTCAGGTCCTCGCCAGCCCTCGAAATTGCGGTGATGAGACTGAAGGTTGTGAGCCCGGAGAGCTTTGTGTCAACAATCAGTGTACCAAGCTCGATATCGGCTCCGACCCTCTGTCTTGCGGTATCAACAACATCACTTGCGACCCTGGAAACTGGTGTCTCGACGGACTTTGCACGCCTTACGTTATTGGTACGACGATTCAACAGTGTAATACCAGCAGCCAATGCACCTTTGGCGCTGCATGCCGCGGAGGCTACTGTGACGAAGTCTACATCGGAACTGACCCTTACAACTGTGCTTACGAGAACCGAAATTGTACCTCGGGTGAACTGTGCGTTTCAGGATACTGCAAGTCTTTGAACATTACCGAAGAGACCGATTCTTGTGGTGACTCAGGCGAGCCTTGCTATCCTGGAAGCATGTGCTCCGACGGCGAGTGTGTTCCCATTCACATCAGCACCGACCTCTCACAATGCGGTGCTGATGGTCTGCCTTGCGAAACCGGCGAAGTTTGTGTATCTGGCGTCTGTGTTGGAAACCTGACACACATCTGGCAAACAGTCCCCTATCCTTGTGGTGATGGATCAATACCCGGAACTCCTGGAGGTCGTCTACCCGACTCTGACTCTGGATCGGGATCTTCAGATGGGTCATCGAGCGCTACTGGTGATGCCAGCGGCGGCCAGTCTCAGACTGGAACTGACTCGGATGCATCTGGTTCCGGTTCGGGATCTAATGGCTCATCAGGCACTTCTGGAGATGCCAACGGAGACCAGTCACAGGCTGGTGGCGATTCTAATACCTCAGGCTCAGGTTCTGGCGGTGGTTCCGATAATGGTTCCGATAATGGTTCCGGTACTGGTTCCGGTACTGGTTCAGGCTCAGGTTCAGGCTCTGGCTCAGGCTCTGGCTCAGGCTCTGGCTCTGGCTCTGGCTCTGGCTCAGGATCAGGATCAGGCTCTGGAACTGGAACTGATGGTGACCAATCACAAGTTGGAGGCGACTCTGGTACATCTGGTCAAACCGGTGGGCAATCTTCGGATGGACAAGCTGGAAACGGCCAATCCGGAGACGGTTCCAACGGTAGTGGCCAAGGACAAGGCTCTGGAGCTGATAATGATGCATCTGGAGACTCTCAGGTTGAGGGTGGCAATGATTCTGGATCAGGATCAGGCAGTGGCAGTGGCACCGGTTCCGACAATGGTTCGGGCTCTGGCTCTGGCACCGGGTCAGGCTCCGGTACTGGTACCGACTCTGGTTCCGGTTCTGGTAATGGCTCGGGATCAGGCTCTGATGGATCCAGCACAACTGAAGGTGGAAACGGTGGCCAGTCTCAACCTGATGACGAGACAGATAACTCAGGCTCCGGCTCCGGATCTGATGGCCAGGGAGGCGACGGGTCTGGGCAAGGCAATGCCGATGGCACAAATGGAGGCTCCTCTGAAGGAGGCTCCCAAGGTAATGGCCAAGGTATCGAAGGTGGGTCGACAGGAGGTGATTCATCCAACGGTGGTTCATCATCTGGCGATGGTTCGGATGCAGGAAATAATGGTGGCAGCGCCGGAGGAAACAATGGTGGCACCGACGGTGGTAACACTGGCGGTACTGATGGTGGCAACACCGGCGGTACTGATGGCGGTAACACCGGAGGCAACACCGGAGGCAACACCGGTGGTACTGATGGCGGCAACACCGGAGGTAATAACGGTGGAAACAACGTTGGAACCGACGGTGGTAACACTGGCGGTACTGATGGCGGAAACACCGGAGGCAACACTGGAGGTAACACTGGTGGTACTGATGGCGGCAACAATGGAGGTAACAACGGGGGTAACAACGGTGGAAACAACGGTGGCACCGATGGTGGTAACACCGGAGGCAATGGAGACGACGGCGAAGATGACAATGGCTCAAGTGGTACCACATGCAACCCTGCATGTACCTCTGGAGATCTGTGCATCAATGGCCGATGTGTCCCTGTCCAGAACCCTTCCTCATGTAACGTTCCAACCCGTCGTCTCCTTCGCAGCCTTTTCCGTCGCCAAGGATCAGCCTGCCCAGATGGTTCCACCTGCATCAACAACGACTGTGTCCCATTCGAAGACCCTGACAATTGTGGCACGCCTGGAAACTCCTGTCCGCCAAACAATGCCTGTGTCCTCGGTAACTGTGTACCAGCCGAGGATTCTACCGACTGTGGACAAAGCGGTGCTGTCTGTGATGATAATGAGGTCTGCATTGGCGGCTTCTGTACTCCCTCAGTCCCAGTCACCGACGGTGATGACGATGATGATGATGGCACAGACAACAACCCTGACGATGAGGACGACGATGGTAATTCCGTGGTGGAATGCTCTACCAATGCCGATTGTCCTACTGGTGCTTGTCAGAATGGTGTCTGCGTCGTTGTCCGGTTTCCAGTTTGTGAAAGGGATTCCGACTGCCTCCAGAATGAGCGATGTATCAACCAGATCTGTGTTCCTACTTCTATTGCTGGAACTTCAGGCGGTTTGGTTTCGACCTCATCTCGACCGTCTGGAACAGCTGGTGCTACAGCCTCTAGAACGACTGGTACCACGACCGCTGGTCAAGGGTCTGGAACCACAACACGTTCTAGCAGCGAGCCCGGAGAGAGCTTTGATCCCAGCGACCAGGTGTGCTTCACTGACTCCGACTGCTTCAGCGGAACATGCCAGGAAGGCGTCTGTACCGTTATTCGATTCCCTGTTTGTGAGACCGATTCCGATTGTCTGTCTGGCGAGCAGTGCATCAACGAAATCTGCCTTCCTGATTCAGTGATTGCAACCACAGGCAGTCCCGCTACCACTTCTACCCAATCTACCAGAACATCTGCTTCAACATCTACTGGAACCGGTAACTCAGCAACCAGCGGCCAGACTTCCAGAACTGGTGCCTCGACATCTAGTAGCCAATCGTCTGGCACTGCGTCTTCGGCCTCCAATGGTCAAGCCTCAGGAACAACCACAAATACCGGTAACGGTGGTGGTTCTGGCACGACCACAACAACTTCCAACAATGGCCAAGCCTCCCAGAGTACTACTCCTGGCGGACCTGGTGCTGCGTGCCAGACTAACTCGGACTGTCTGAGCGCATCGTGTCAGAACGGTGTCTGTACTATTGTTCGATTCCCTGTTTGTGAGACCGACGCCGACTGTCTATCTGATGAGCAATGTATCGGTCAGATCTGTGTTCCTATCTCTATTGCTGGAACAACGGCTGGCTCAGGCACAGCTTCCACGCAATCTTCTGCACGAACCTCGACTTCTGGAACAAACACAGCCCCCGGAGGAGCCACATCCTCCACTCAGACATCCGGAACGACTGGAACATCTAACACCAGTTCTGGAACATCTACTACTGGTTCTGGTAGTCAGACATCCGGAGCCACTACAGGCTCAGGATCCACAACAAGTTCGGCTTCCAGCGGCCAGTCCTCTGGAACTAGTTCATCGACCACCAACGGCCAAGGTTCTGGAACTACTACAACTTCCGCGACTGGCCAAGGATCAGGCTCGGGCACAACAACAACAACGACGGCCACTTCTACTACTGGCACAAACCAGGCTTCTCAGACAGCTGGTGGCGGATGTGTGACCGACTCTGACTGCCTTATCGGAACATGCCAATCTGGCGTCTGTTCTATTATTCGCTTCCCTGTTTGCCAAGTCGACGGCGACTGTCTGGGCGGCGAGCAATGTGTTAGCCAGATCTGTCTCCCAATCTCAGTTGTTGGATCATTGGTTGGATCTACCACCCAGACTTCTGCAACAGGAACTGCTGCGACAGGCACTGCTACCACGGGCACTG
>JABFFC010001048.1:0-10731 GCA_013623535.1 Fusarium penzigii
CCCCGCCCCCCCCTATTTTCATTTACTTGGTTGCACCACCACGACCACCAACTGCACCAACCGCTTCAAGCTGGGCCGGGCTGAGTCGGACCTCAGGAAGAGCCCGACCGCGACCAGTAGGCCATGTCACAAACTGAATCTCGGCCAAAAATCGAAGGAATCGGCCAATGTCCTCTCTTGACACACCATATCCTGAGCTCTCATCTACGCCAGTCCAGTTCTCGGCATCATCCTTGAGAATCTTGACAGTGTTTCGGTCGTCCAACTCAGGGGCTCGGGTGTTAGCGGGAAGATCGCTGACACAGAAGTGATACAGGGGCATCAAGGCGTGCTGCTCCTGATCCTTTTCTTGTCCACCAGCCGACACATATTTCTCCAGCTCATCCTTCCACTGGTCGTAGCTGACCTCGCGGATCTTGTAGCCGTAGTACTCGAGGGCTGACAGGTACTCATTCATGCGCAGACGAGGGTGGCCTGTCACATGAGCAACGTGAACGCCATTAGGTAGGGGGTTCAGAGCACTCGCGACAACGACACGGGCAACGTGGTTGACAGGGACCGAGTTGACTGTGTTGACAATGTGAGGTCGTACACCAAGCTGAATGCAGCCCTTGAGAATTCGGATGAGGAAATCATCCGTGTTGCAAACTCCTGTCTCGATGTCGCCAAGGACGTAGCCAGGTCGGACAACAGTACCGCGAAGGCCTCTCCTTCCAGCCTCACGCACAAGCTGTTCTGAAACCCACTTGGTCTGACCGTAGCCCGTTCCAAGGCCGACTCTACTGCCCATCATATCGTCTTCCTCGAGAACGGCGCTCTGGCCAGTGCTGACCTGCTCGTCGGACAGCTTGACGTAATGATCCGTGTCAAGGACGCTGGTGGAGCTCACGAAGGTGAAGGTCTTGGGTTTGCCTTCGTTACAGAGTCTCATGGCGTCGATGGTAGAGTTGACGTTGGCGGTCATCATGTCAGCATATCTCTTGACCCAATGAACTGTGGCACCGTTGTGGATGACTACGTCAACCTCCTCAGCCAAAGTCTTCCAGACACTTGATTCAATGCCAAGTTGCGGCTTGGAAAGATCGCCGACGACGCAGCTAAGGCGAGAACTCCACTCATCTCGCCAGAGACCGTAGCCCTCAAGCGAGCGGCGCAGACGAGCCATGGCACCCTTTGGATCCTTGACGCTGCGAACGTGTGCGATCAGTCGGAGCTGACGGCTGGTACGCTCAAGGACGTCCTTGATCAGATAGGCGCCAAGGAAGCCGGTAGCACCAGTAAGGAAGACTGTAGGTTGAGACTTGGCACGGAAGTTGCTTGGATCCGCCGTCTGGTATGACTTGGGAAGCTGCTGAATGAGCTCATCCAGCGATCGAGCATACTCGGGGTCCTTGTCCTCTGTCGAGTCGGCGGCGGAACCCTTTCCGAGCTGCTTGTCGACTTGTGCACTGAAACCAGCAAGGCTTGGATGCTCGTACAGGGCATTGATAGAGACGTTGGCACCCAAGACCTTGCGAACCTCTAAGAGCATCTGCTGGGCCAGAAGACTGTGGCCACCGAGATCGAAGAAGTCGTTTTGTGCAGTGATCGTCTTGGCATTCAGACCAGGGATGAGCTCTGCCCAGAGTGTGGCTACAGAGCGCTCTGTCTCGCTTAAAGACTCCCATCGCTTGAGATCCTCATCCGAGGCATCCTCTGTCTGGAGGGCGATATCAGGGAAAGGCAGGTTAGGCTTGTCAACCTTGCCATTGGGGTTCAGGGGAAGCTTCTCAAGAACGATATAGGTAGTGGGTACAGCGTAACTGGGAAGTCGGCCCTTGAGGTGCTCTCGAACCTCGGTTTGCATACGTCGGAATCGCTTGAAGTAGACCTTGGTAGGACCAATATCTGTTCCTTCATCCTCGACATCCTCAGCACCCTGAGCTTGCAGGAATCGGGGCCACTCGTTGAGCTCAGGCACGATGTAGCTCACAAGGATGGGTTCTTCGTTCTTGTCTCTTCGTACCATGGTCTTGCAGTCTCGGATGAGGGGACTCTGGCTGAGGTTGCTGTCAATATCGTTGAGCTCAATTCTGAAGCCACGAATCTTGACTTGGTCGTCAGCACGACCAGTCACCTCAACATCACCGCTTTCAAGGTAACGTCCCAGGTCACCGGTTCTGTACAGGCGATCCCGAGGACCAACATAGTATTTGCGCCAAGGTTCGTTGTTGCTCGCCTTCTGGTCGGCCTCAACCCACTTCTGGTTATCGACAAACCACGAGTCGACGAACTTTTCGGCGTTCTTGGCGGGATCTCCTCGGTAACCCTCAGCCAATCCAGCAGCACGCACGTAAACCTCACCAGTCTCGCCAACGGGGCAGACCTTGGTACGGTCCTGTCTGTCAATGACGAGCAACTGAACGTTCTTCATTCCCCTACCAGCGGGAACAGTATCCTTGAGCTGGTTCAGGTAATCGGGCTCCTTGGCGTGGCTAGGGGTCTCGTAGTAACTGACGGCACGTTGAGTTTCAGTTGTACCTGTCCGGCGTAAGTGTTCATGATCGAGCGTTGAATGCGTGGCTGGCTTGACAATACTCACCATACATGTTAATGATGTTCACATTCTTAGCCAATCTTCGGAGACTGCGACAGTCTCGGGTGGTAAGAACATCGCCGACGAAGAACGCACTTTGTAGTGAGGGAAACTCGGCACTGGCACCTCCAACTAGAATCTGACCCATGGCGGGGGTAAGATGGGTGACGGTAGGCTTGTGTTCCCGCATCCATTCTGCAAGCTTCTCGTGGGCAATGTCCTCCTTGGAAGGAACAAGAAGTTGAGCTCCGAGGAAGAGAGGAGTGAAGATATCTCGCTGCACGGGATCGTGGGCAATACCTGAGAGAAGAGTAAACTTGCTCTCTTCTGAAAGGCCAAATGTCTCGGCCATCCAAGGGAAGTAATGGCACAGACTGAAGTGACGACCCAAGACACCCTTGGGTCTACCTTCACTGCCCGAGGTAAATGACAAGGTGGGATTGCTGTCGGGGCCGACCAAGACATCGGGGCCGGTGGAAGCCTTGGAGCGTACTGGAGCGAAGACATCGACGCCATTGACTTCACCTCCAAACAGATAACCATCGTCTCCAATTCGGAGGGAAGGGACTTCGGTCTTGAGCTTGAGCTCGTCGTCGATGTACCTTCGCACAAGAGGAGCGAGGGGGCCAGCCTCGTCGGTGGCCTTGGTGATGTTGACTAGAGCACAGGGCTGTGCAACTTCGAGGTAGATCTGCTGTCTGGTAGGTGGGTAGAGAGGGTCCAGGACACTCATGGTTGCACCCGAGGCCTTGAGAATGGGTCAGTCTTGGTCATGATGGAGGGAATGCCGAAGTGTCAGTTGTCATACCAATGTACCCATGATGGCCACGACCAAGTCAACGGATCGATGGGCCCAGATCATGACGACGTCGCCATTTGACACACCGGCCTCGTGAAGATGGTGGGCCAATGTGTTGGAGGCTTCATAGATCTGTTTGTATGTGAAAGTTCTCTCAGGAGAGTCAGAAGTCTTGGTCTCGACTACACAGACTCGATCAGGGTGTGCCTGGGCATTTCGACTGAAGTGTTCCTGGATGGAACCATTGTAGCCGGACCAGTTAAGGTCGACAGTAGGATCGGGTAATTGAGCCATGCTGGAGAGCGGCCTGTGGTTGATGATAGGGCCAAAAGATGCTCAGATACCAGCTGGAGAGATGAATTGAAGAGGTTGAGTTTAGTCAAACTAGGCCAGAAGGTTTAGTCGAGTTTAAGGCAATTCGGAAATCGGACTTGCATCATTCAGGGCTCCAAAAAACTTTTAGGCCGGTGTAATTCGTCCAATTGACTCACCGTCTGTTTGCGAGATCGGCTTGAGTGGGAAAAAATAGGAAGATTTATTCGAGAGCGTGGGGTAATTGATGGCTTGGGGGGCCCTTGTAGCCGTGTAGGCTGTCTGTCATAGAACACACCAGCTCGGGCATGAGGAGGGGTAGCTTCTGGTGGGATCGGGTACAGTAAGGAGGTACCCAGTAGGTAGGTTAGCCCCTTATCTTATCGTGGACCGAGTGCATGGGGGACTCAAAGGTACAGACAGGTACAGACAGACAGACCCAGGGCACGCGTCAAGTCGCGTTAATTGCCTGGGAGAAAATTGCCTTCCCATCCTCCCCAATAAACCAAACCAAAACTGCTGGAAGAGACCAGCACGCGCTCCACTGTGTTGTGAGGTTATGAAAACACTGTATCACAAATTCGCGGCTCATCCTCATCCAGATCAAGAACTTACCTCAACATCTATTTTATTCTAATCGATAATCCTCATATATCAAAGGAACAGTTTGGGGGAAATTTTGTATTTTTTACGCCGACCGATTGCTTCTTTCTTCATCACCAACAATCAATTCCTAAATCAACCAACATCTTATCTTCTCTTGGAGCGTACCTCATCCATTATCCCCCCAAGTTTCTTCATCATGGCACCTTCCCGCCAGCAACAGGCACCTCCGCCATTCAGCAAAGATGAGAGAGTCCTCTGCTTCCATATGGACATGCTCTACGAAGCCAAAGTGATGGACGTTCGGGCAGGAGAGAAGCCCGGAGACGGGTACAAGTACAAGGTTCATTACAAGGGCTGGAAGAACACATGGGACGACTGGGTCCTCGTTGACCGCATCCGGCCTTTTGACGACGAGCACAAGGAACTGGCCGCTCAGCTTCACGCCCAACTCAAGAACAACATGGCGAGAAGCGCAAAACAACCAAAGAAGGGACTGAGAAGCGGTCCAGAGTCGGCGCGAGTTAGTGAGGAGCGTTCAGGCTCTGCGACTGTTCAGGGGGGTCGAGGAGGCCGAAGGACCAAGGATTGGGAACTTGAGCAGGTAAGAAGCATTTGTTTCTTTATGTCGTTACTCACAGTTGTTTCATGCCCCCTATTCCTTTCTCTATGTCGTATCGGAAACTCATACTCGGAAACATAATCACCAAGAGTTTTATTCTCTGCCTGGCGCCCTAGTAGTTCTAGAGTGCTTGTTTAAATCGCGGTGAATTGTCTTTTCCTCATGACAACAACCGCTACGAAACAGTCTAACTACGATGTCCCCTTTTCAGCGAAAATACCATGAAAATGGTTGTACAGTCTTCGCCTCGTTCATATCAACCTGATCTTTGAATGGCCTCCATACAAGTGTTGGACATTGTATTGCACTGCACTACTAATTATGGCCATTGACTGTTCAGTGCCACTTGTCGCTTGCTCACTCAACTCGCCCTTCAACACTGCCTATACCTTTTCTTCACTAACTCACTTACTCCCTCTTTCCACTATCAAAAACTCTCTTCCCGCGTTGTCTTCCTAACCCCCCAAAACCTCTTCTGCCTACACTCATTAGACTCATTTCCTACCAAGTCATCATCTTTCCACTTCCCTCTCCACCACCCGCACTTCTACTTTCTCATCATTCCTCGACACACACCGTATCTACTACCTGCTGCCCATCTTAATCTTTATATTCTCATCATACACCTCAACACTCCACTCGTATTTCGCTCCTGACCACAATGTCTCGAAGCTCTCTACGCTCTGCGCATAGGAAAGTTCCATGCGCAGACAAGCCTAGCTCCAGCAATGTCCCAGATGGACTGAGACTGGCCGAGCTTCGGCTTCCTGAAGATTCCCTGAAATCGCTTCCTGCAAAAGGACATCGATATGTCAGTGCTTCTGGAAAGGGCTTACAGAATAGCCTCTATGGCTGGCCTTCGAGGAGCTCCAGTCGTCCTCGGTCAACTCGCCCTACTGTTACCAAGCCCAAACCCAAGCCCAGATCAAAGCGCTGTACGGAAGCTCTTGAGATGGCTTTAGAGGCATGTTCACAGTAATATCAACACCAGTGGCCCGCCCTGATGACTATTCAATATTTTTTTTTGGCGATATTATACAAACTCAGCCTTTGCCAGATGTGCTAATAGTTACTCTAGGAAGATGCATTTCACAACAAGCCAATGATCAATCTCCCTATCCCAGATCACATTCAGGCCATGTTGGTCGACGACTGGGAGAACATTACTAAAAATAATCAACTTGTTCCCCTTCCACACGACAAACCTGTCAACAAGATCTTTGAAGACTATCTTGCGTATGAACGACCTCACAGAGAGGAGGGTTCATCAAGTATGGACATTCTGGAAGAAGTCATTGCAGGCTTTAGAGAGTATTTCGACAAGGCGCTGCATGGTATCCTTTTGTATCGGTACGTTTCCATCCTTGACTCTTCAACATGTGCACGAACTGACGAGTATCAGCTTCGAACGACACCAGTACATGGATCTCCGCAAGAAGTGGGAGAATGTCGAGACAGACTCTGAAATCCAAAGCGTTAGTGACGTTTACGGCGCTGAGCATTTGGCCCGATTGATAGGTATGTACTTCATTTGTCATCGTTCCCATCAGTTACTAACTGCCACCAGTTTCACTTCCCGAGTTGTTGGCTCAGACGAATATGGACCAGCAGTCAGTGTCCCGCCTTAGAGAGGAAGTGGGCAAGTTCACTGTATGGCTTGGACGAAACTGCGAAAAGTATTTCGTCAGCGAATATGAGACTCCTTCTCAGGAGTACATTGACAAGGCTCGCAGCTTCTAGACTCGAAGTCTTGTGAAGAAGCTACGATGTACTGGCAGCTTGTGGTGTCAGGCAGATGGACTACCTCGATTGGCTTGGAGATGCTAGCAACCAGCTGGTGTTTGGAGTATGCTGTATTACATGGCGGGTAATTTGCCTTTCTTCGATATTGAAAACGAGGAAGGATTCTGGTGTAACAACTTGTGGAGACATTGCATGATCAAGTCGAGGGAGCGTGAATGTAGGATACTAGGCGTTAATTGTCACTTTTCTCTCGAGTACTTACTCCTTGGTCTCAATCAGAATTGTTGTTGTGACCAGAGCTCATATCTGACTGCGTATGAAAATTTAAGAAGTGATCGTGTAGTTGTGCTTGTAATAATTCTTGCAATATGCTATTTGTATCCCCATCCTACTCCCGTTCTTGAATCTCTCGATCCACTCGTCTTTTTTATACATGGTGTCGTTACAGTATAATACAATCCTCCCCTCCTTAACCACATTCTTTCCACACTCCCCCCTTACATCCTCGGCACAGCCTTCTCGATGTAGAACCCACTATCCGGCGTCCTCTCCGCCTTGAGCTCGCTCTTTGTCTTTGGCTTATCCACCTCCTGCACGCGAACCAACTCCTTGACCTTGAGGATCATACCGGCGAATTGAGGGTGGACGGGGTGGAAGACAGTCTGCATACGTCGTCGAAGACCGAGGGCGGCGAGGACACCTCGGGTGCGTTCGGGAAGACCGATGGCGGAGCGGTGGAGGGTGATGCGGAAGTAGGACATTGTGAGGGTAGTTGAAGCGGTGGTGGTATCAGGGTGTGGGATGGTTTATCTAGATGTTTGCGTTAGATTTTCCCATACAAAAGAGACGCTTGAGGAGGAATTGAAAGCTCACTCTTTATTTTGGTCAATTACTCCTAACACAGCCTTCTTCAATGCCGCGACAACGCAAGTCCTGTCCAAAGAATCGAGGTCGGCAGTCTTTTTTTGTCGTTTGGGTAAATGATATGGGACAAGGCTGTCATCCAAAATCCTAAGCATTTTCCAGAGTGCACGGAGATTTCCGACCCGGTCGCGATGTCATGTGACCTGAGTGAACTTGGGTCATCAATCACCTTAAATGAGGTACAGTCATGATGGACTGTGGAATTAAGGAATAAAAATGTCGAGGAAATCATGAAAAATGATGATTCAGTTAAACCATGGTGTCTTCTTTGTCTGTTTAATCAAGGTACATTAATGTGCTTGGCCGCCATTTTGTAAATTGCGCTCATCATGACATCTCCTGGGCCATGGCTTCATCACCATGAAGAAGCAAATCACGACATGACTTCACGTCTCATCCATATTCACATTCACAGTCCAGTCAAACATACAGTTTAAGTTCATGTCTATAGATCAAAACAAGTAATTTGGAGAGCTAACTCGTGGCCTCCTAGCACTAGTTATATTGCATTGCAAGTTCTCATACAGAACACCGTTTTCTACGGCGCCTCCTGGCCAAAGGCAGTAAATCATCAAATGCACGACGCCCCGTCTTTAGTCCTTCCTCACGTTATTATCATTCCACGCATTCCTTTAAATAGAAACCTCAACACGTCCCTCACCAGGAGCACCCTGCTGAAGGGTGGGGAGGAGGTAGGTGATATCGTCCCAGGGGTGGCGGTAGAGACCGGTTCGGAGACGCTTCTGGTCGAGGTAGTGGGCAATAAGACCAATGCTTCGGCCGAGGACGAAGAGACCGTTCAGGACACCCATCTTCAGGTAGTCCTCAGCCTCCTCAGCGGAGAAGGCACCACAGTTGCGGACAAGGTCAACAAAGCAGACAGCAATGCAACCGTCGACGTTGAGGATCAGGTTGTCCTTCTTGGAGGTGGTGACAGTCTCGACGGCCAGAGCGTAGTCGAGGAGCTTGTGGCTGGGGAAGTTGGCCAGGACGTACTCCTTGACCAGCTCAACACGGAGATCGGGGTTGTTGCGCGACTTAATACGGTGACCGATACCGGGAATCAGCTTGTTGGCCTTGCGCATGCTGTCGACGAACTCTCGGGGGCTTAGGCCCTTGTCGAAAGCTCGGGTGAACTCCTCGGCGGCACCGTCGAGAGCACCACCGAATCGAGAACCAATGGTCAGGAGACCAGAGACAAGGGCGCTGATGAGGTCCTTGCCGGCACGGGTGGTGATGATAGTGTTCATGGCACCAGAAACGGCGGGACCGTGATCGGCAGTGAGCATGAGAACCATCTCGAGGAACTTGGAGGCGTAGGAAGGCAGTCTGCGGCGGAACCACAGAAGAGACATGACACCACCGATACCAATCTCCTCCTTGAAAACGTCAGAGATGGGCATGCCAGCATAGAGAAGCTCTTGACCACGGTCATCGGAAATGGTGGAGATGAAGGCAGCAGGCTTTCGGATGAGGCCAAGCTCCTGAGCCCAAGAGTAGTCGATGGGGATCTTGGGAACGACAGGCTCGGGCTGAGGGACAATGGTGCCATCGCTGACGAGCTTGTCGTAGACCTGCTTGAGAAGAGCAGGGAGGTCCTCGAAGGTGTCGGGCACGAAGAAGCCGGCCTCCTTCATGGAAGCGTTCTTCTTGGCAGCAGTCTCGAGCTGAGAGTTGGCGAAAGAACCGGCGTGGCCGAACTGGACCTCGGTCTTGAACATGCTGGCGCAGGTACCAATGGCCCAGGCAACGATGGGCTTGGTGATGATGCCCTGCTTAACGGCATCGATGACCTTGTACTCCTCGACACCACCAACCTCACCGAGCAGGACGAGAATCTTGCACTCGGGGTCGGCCTGGTATCGCAGAAGGTGGTCAATGAAGGTGGTACCGGGATATCGGTCACCACCAATGGCAATACCCTCGTAGACACCATCGGTGTTCTGAGCGATAATGTTGTTCAGCTCGTTGGACATACCGCCAGACTTGGAGACGTAGCCAACGGAACCCTTGCGGTAAAGCTTGGAGGCAACAATGTTGTCCATCATACCACCAGTGTTACCAATCTTGAAGCTACCGGGCTTGATACCACCGACAGTGGCGGGGCCAATGATGGTGACACCCTTCTTCTTGGCCACATGGGCAATCTCACGAGCTCGCTAAAGGGTACCAAGTCAGCATATTGTCTGGATTTGTGAGTTCATCATGACATAAAAAACTTACTCGCTCGGGGACACCCTCAGCAATGATGGCGATGGTCTTGATCTGGGGGAACTGCATCAACTCCATGGTAGAGCTGTAGACACTTCGGGAGGAAGCAAAGTTGACGACGACATCGACATCGGCGTGCTTCTCGATAGCCTTCTCAGTCTGCTGGTAAACGGGCAGCAGGGTCTCGCTGGTGCCCCAGTACATCTTGCTGACGAACTGGCCACCGAATGTGTAGATGATACCGGCAACGGAAGGCTTAGAGCGCTTGCAGATGAAGTCAAAGTCCAGCATGCCCTGAACAGCTCGGGGCTGAAGACCGTAGACAAAGCATCGTGTCTTGTCGGTGAAGAGGGCATGCTCGGGGAGAGGGCTCAGCGGCCTGCTGGGAGCAGGGAAACGCTGGATGTTGTCGTTGGCCGAAAGGCCGCTGGAAGAGGCGGGGGCCATGATGAGTGTCGTGATCGGTCGTGAGCGCGAGGAGAGAGGTCAAGGAGAATGAGATGGGAGCGATTATATGAGTGACCGCTGCAGAGACCAAGTGATGGGGGTGTCAGCGATGAAGCAGGCGACACTCTGAGCTCTGGGGGAATTGGGATGCTCAAAGGAATTAGAGTAAGAGTAGGTAGGATGGATGAATGAAACAAGAAAGAAGAGGGAAGATGGAAAACAACGGGAGGAGACACTCGAGAAAGGACGGGCGTCGAATGGGTTGAGTTTGAGGGGTGGGCGGGGAGCAGAAGATGTGTGAGAATTCAAAGCAGAGGAGCGACACCTGGTGGGTGGGCAAAGCTTGGGTTGATTTTTTTTGGTTTTGGTTGACCTTCAAGGGTTGACGAGGCTGCACCGACTTTGGTTTGCTGGGTTGGGCGAGGAAGCTGTCCAGCAGCTGGCGGGGAAGCAACAGTTCCTTTTGGAACATCCCCTCCCCTCCCCTCCCCTAAG
>JABFFC010001049.1:0-11518 GCA_013623535.1 Fusarium penzigii
AAATGGGGGAGGGAGGTTTTGGGGAGGGACGCGTTACTTGTGACTTTGCGACCCACAAGCGAGGGAGTAGAAGTGGAACTGCGCGCTGATTCGATGGGACGATATGGACTGTATGAATTGGGAAGATCGACTGTACATATAGAGTTGGTCGGCCACAGTGTCACAGTGTTATTCGCAGTCCCGCTCTCGCCTCATCATCTGAATCTGCTTGCATTCCTTGTCCAATCAACCAATGACAAAGTACCGGGAGCTGCGGGAGAAAAGTACCTGACGTGTCGAGAGCGTACCTGGGTTCCTCGGCCCAATTGCACTTTCACTGAGGTTGGTCACGCAAGCCTTATTATTTCAAGCCACGCTTGAGTAAGCCTACTGGGTACCCTACCTTTGATTTGTTTCTCTGGCTGACAATGGAGCTGGACTTATGAGAATCTTGTTTAATGTAAACGTGCACAAGCTTATGGTAGGGTGTTTCATTTTGATTTGAGTGGTTACGTTTTATTGCGACGCGGTGTGTTTCTTTCGTCATGTTTCCAAGCTGATGAAACAAATCCGTCGACTAGCTGCTGTATTCTGCATAAAGTTGAATATACTCTTGGGTATTGAGGCTGAGCAAACAATTCCCCAACGTTATTTGACTTGATGACGTGATGGCTTTCCTGCCGTCTGTTTATCGGAACTGTTTTGCGATCTTCTACGTGGCCAGACCAATGCGTTGCCATCATTATTGTATTGATGCGGTTGGCTATGTCTTGATGCAAGAAACAGTCGCCTACACCTGGTGCCCAGTGCAATTGATGAAGGATGGGGCCTTGAGGGCATAGTAGTTTTGCCTGTAATCTAGTTTGCAGTTCCTGTTCGTTTCTCGAGTTACTGACTGGAGCCGAACACTTGACGGCCTGTGCATCGTCTCAATATGCACATGGCTTACTGCTTTGATCCGATGCTCCTCCTGAAATGCCAGGAGGGGACGGTGTAAATGACTCAGTGTCCATGTAACTTCAGTGTGTGTAGTAGGCAGACACCAAGCTTTCTATAGATCTCCCAATCACGTAGAGCGACATACACGAAAAAGGATATAAAGAAAAGCAACAAGTACCAGCTAGAGCCGCATCTTCGAGGGAACGTCAAGATCTGACCCGGATTCTCCACAGGTCCCCGTTTGGGGGGGGCGTCGAGGGGAGAGGTACAGTACATGAGAGAGTACCCGACAGTCTGGCCACGTTTCGAGCTAAGATCGTGACCTTCAATGCGTGTACCTTAAAAGTCTCTTTGGGGGGGGACGAGTAAAAAATCCATCGGACAATGTTCGGTTGAAGAAGTTGTCCTTGTGAGAGGATCTGGGTATTGTTTGATATGCACAGCACTTCAAACCTGGTGAGTATAAAATTGAAGATGGTAATGATTTGGTGAAAGAGTGCCTGGTTGTCTTGATTTCCTGTTTTCCCTCCAATTTTACCAATCTCCCCGCATTGCTGGGCTCGTTCATTTACTTTCTTTTTCCTGGCTTTGGTTTTCCATGCAATCGACAGACGACAATCAATTAGAACTGCAATATGACAATGAACGTCATTTGGGCCCAGTAGACGAGATGAGGTCGAGGTTCAATTGGTATTAATTAGAATCAAATTAATTATACGCTATACTACCAATGCGACGCATTCTGGAATGGACAGCATGAAGTGGAAGTGATAGGTGTAGGGTAGCCCCAATACTAGCAATAACCTAACTTACCCATGTTAAGGAGTCAACATCTACCGAATCAAAAATCTACACAAAAAAGAAGAAATGAAGACAATTGCTGCGGTAAAACTCCTGCTCAACCAAGACCAATTCCTCGGCTTCCAGTCAGGAGCGGCTTCACATGATCTCCTTGACCGACAACCATCCACCGGATCCGAATACATGCCACAATTCCGACACAGAAAAGCAATGTTACCATCCTGACCCATTCACGACGGTGATCCGCACATTCGAAACACGCTTGCTGCGTTGACATGGCCTGTCCATTTTTCTTCGTCTTCATTCTCTTCGTCTTCCTTTTTTCCCTTTACAAGGGGGCCTCGTGACCCAGCTCAACAATAAACAATACCCATGTCCTTACGCACGCCCCTATGCCGAGAATAACTATCCCAATGCCCTGGCTTATTAGTGAAATACGAAGTTACATAGCACGCTACAGGAATGCCATCACGAGGTTGACTAAAAGCTCGAGAAGCCTTGGCCAAGATTCTGGTAATGTGAGCTAACGTTTGACGACTGACAACCCTGCGAGATCCAGAATAAGAATTGTCGTAAGCGCGGATTTTACTCTCGTGCTATTACATAGCATGTATGTTATAGGTGAACGACGACGACCTGACACAACCTGCGACCATAGATGGGTTGGGTAACTTGAGAGGGAATAGCTAAGGGGGCAGTCGGAAGATAAGAAGGAAGCCTTGGTTGATGGGTTACGTATGTGTCTATAGAACATGTGATATTGGCTCATATACCGCCGGCTATTGCAGCTAAGTTGGAGGTAATGATTGAACGACATGTCGTGACTAAGACGTGTAACTGTTGTTCCAATAGCAAGCCAGGACAAACAACTGGAGGTGATGAATGTTCACAAACACAATACCGTAACGAGAGAAATAAGCATGTATTTGAAGATCCTTCGATGTCGATAGAGATGCATCATCTTCAACGTCTGAAACCTCCCGGATCGCAAGCCTGACTGACTCATACAAAAAACTACAGCATCAACGGAAGAGCGAATTACCGTCACTTTGAAACCGTGAAGAAACATGTCGAGATGGAAATACCACCTCAGCCCTACTATCCAACAACCAATAATCACAACATCTTTAGCGAGCTATAGGGCTAACTACGGATACTTTCGACTCCGTTCAAGCAAGAATAACTAGATGGTACCTGAATCGTCTGATGTCGACTTAAACGCTCATGAAACACACTCGAGGGGTTGTATCATATCTAAGCTGAGGGAGCGATTGTGAAGCTGTTTCGTTTCTGGCGCCGGAGCGAAGCATGTCCGAGTATCGGGCTGGGGGGTTGCCGACGAGCTGAATAACAAGGTTACACACTTCTACTCGAAGGGTTCAGTACGGGGGTTTGACTTTAGGACGTCTGACAAGAATGGAAGACGAAGACAAGGTAGACATGTATCTCTGCAAGGAAGACACCTCTTCAAACCTCTTCGAAAGGGGGGGGCCAACCTGCAGGCCAAGAAGGTCTCGATACTTCATTTGCCTCCACCATGAACCATGTTCAAGTAGGGGCATCTCACCGCTGGTCCCCTCTCTACCGCACACAGCAGAATACAATAATCTACACGAGGATGACTGTGAACTAGCAGGCACAAGGGCTCATCCAAAGATAGAATGTTTTTCTGAAGAGTGACTCCATCGGGTGAGACTTTAGACTAGATCTGGTGCCTGATCCGGAAGCATGATGCTGGGGGCCTTTTCAACTCTCAAGGGCTAAGCATCTTCATTTGCTTACCATTTGTTCGTGTGCGTGCGTATTGCCCTTGCGCCTTCAGCACAGTCGTGAACAACTGGTCCATGTCTTCATGGCCTCCCCTTGTTACGACTGTCATTGCTCGCGTGTTTCTCGAGATTGACACTGCTCTCCCGGACCCTGACGCTGTAATATATCTCCTCTGCACTGCCCTCAACATACGGTAGATGACCTTGAAGGTGACTGGCGTAATTTGCCCGAGGATGCAAGTGCAGGAGGAGGAGTGGTCATGCTATTCCCTATTGCGGAACAGTAGACGACCTGTTCTTATAGTGGCGACTGAAAAGACATTCTCCTGACATGGGCATGGAGCTCTAGATCGTGAGGAAAAGACCGAGGGAGTACGAGTAATTAATTAACGATGCAGGCCGACAGCATCATCACACGTACAAGCCGAGAGTAGGACAAGCCATGCTGACAAGTTGATGTACTCGATTCGCGGGTTTGTTTTGACTGTTCTTAATTCTTGTTTTGTTCCCCTCTCTTGACTTGACTTGTCTTGACTTGACACTGGGTTCACGATCCCTGATACTCAACATGAGATTACGCCAGTGCGTTAGCGGGTGGGGGATGCATGATGTGAAACCTAGACCCTAGTGGGAAAAAGACGCGACGGAAGCTAACGAAGCGGCGAGGCGTCTAGGATGCTTGTTCGATGATAGACATGGTGGATGTGGTGGGGTCCTGGGTTATTTTGTCTGCGTCTCTGGTTTTTCCCCTTGGATACTTTGTTTTTTTTTCTTCTAGGGGGAGTTTTGTGGTTTGCTTTCCTCGTCTGTCTTGAAGGTCGAAACATGTTTAGAGAAGATGGGATGAAACACATGAACTTTACTTTGCCATATGCCGAGGTGTTGAGATGAGGTAAAACAGTAACGAACCATGGACATGAAAACCGTCATGTGAATTATCTGATACACATCGTACAATTGCACACCACTCGCGAATTGCTAAGAAAAGCAAATAACAATGACTGATGTAGATCAAGGTAGCATTGTAGATGGCAGACGGTGAATCACTTGTTATCTAAGTAGCCTTTTCCAAGCAACCCAGCTCTCTATGGCACTGTAGCGTAGCATACCGACCCAGCGTCCGTGAGATGGCCCATCCAACCTGGTCGTGGGACGTGCGTCGAGTCGTCGGCATATCTTGCACCCACCTATCACGGGAGCCTCACTCGACAAGGTTACAAGGTTGTATGATCAAGGAAGACGTGGATTTTCTCACCAAAATTCAAGAACCAGCACATGCTGGGACCCAACACACTCACACGCCCCCCTCGTTGTAGATAACAAGTCCGCAGAAAGCGGAGGAAACAAAGGAAGTAAAGGAGGGGGAAGCGAGGTGAGGCGAAAACGAACAAGTGAAATTCTTCAGGGTCTGAGAGGGGGGAAGGCAAGAAAAATGAAGGGGAGAATGAACAGCTGAAGAAGTGTTTCCATTTCGAAACCAAACCAAACCAAACACCAGCTCTTGATGACTGATGAACCCCTGTTGGGACAGACTTACAGACTGGAAGGGGTTGGTGTTGGTGTTGTTGTCAACTCTCGGTTTACCCCTTGATGCAGAATGCGAGACATATCACGAAAGAAGATCGTTACATTGGGAAAGGGAATAAGGATAGGAATATCAAGATCTTGAGGGCAATAATAGGAAAGTATTATAGAGGTTAATGCAGTGTCATCTTGGACGGGAAATCTCCAACGGCGTGAAAATGTAACCTAGCTGACGAAATAACGACAGCAGGGCTCTGGTAGGCACTGGCAGCTTGGCATGTTAAAATAAAGGGAACGAATAAGCCCAAGAAAATTACGGGACTTGTCACACACCTTTAGTAAAGGTTCGTAAAAGAAAAAAAGGACACTACTGCAAGGTACGGACACGCGAGGGAGAAAAAAACAACAACAAACACAGACACACCATCAGATCACGGTCCTCTATGGGATCCAGGAACCATGGGCTGCAGTGCAAACAGCCCCCCTTTTACCACGCGGGGAGCGTCCAATCGCAACAGATGAAAGTAGAAGTAAAAACTGTAGGGGAATCCATGCTTTCATTTAAATGATTTTAAGTGTCTTCTTTTCTTCTGTCTGCTGTGCTTTTGCTTTTGTCGAGGGCACTGGGCCGTGTGGCTTGACGGGTTAAGATGTAAGGTTGGCAATAATATAACGACCAGCAAGAAAAAAAAAATGAGATGGCTTCAACACCTGAAGCTGATGTTGGTGTAACGCAACCCCGCTGGGTTCTGGTCTGACACTTTGCTAAGATGAGGGGGAGTGCGACCCGAATTATTTCGATCGGTTGCTGTTGTTTTTCTTTCCTGATGCAGGTAGTCGTGCCAGTAATAAGAGGAGGTTATGTGCAATGGATGAACTGGTTCTGCCAACGGGACGAGAAAACACAACGGGGAACTGTAAAAAACAAACTGCTTTCTTCTCCCATCTCAAACAATGCTCTAATAACCACATTCGATGTGTTCTAGACCTCATCTCCACCACATCCATGGGAAATTCGATTCAATCCGTTTATTCATGGGAACAGGAGCTGTGGAACTATGAGATCCATTGACAGATACTGTAATTATCCAGACTGTCGCAAGTACAGAGGTTTTTAATCATGAGCCTTTCCTCTTTCAAGCAAGGAATTAATTAAGAATCGTCTAGTAAAATTAGCTGAGGGCGTAAAAACCACCACAAAAACGAGTCCAGTGCAGTGCAGTACTGCATAGAGCAAGTGGGATAAATTCACAACCCACCTAAATTGGATCCCCTTCATTAATTCTCCCAGGTACAGCCCGCCCAGTCCTGCGGTTCACCGCACAGGCGAAACTTTTTTAATTACAAGCGCGACGCTACGAGCGGTGGTGACCGTTTCCTCTGTCAAGGGGGTGCCCTGTCCCCCTGGTCTGGAGAGGCGACAGCTGCAAGAGGTGTTGTTGGGGGCTTGTTTACCGCTGCGCTGCTCTCGCTTACGGAGTCACGGCAAGCTATACGGACGGAGGAGAAAGGGGGGGTGTGTGTGAGAAGAATGATGTAGTCGGAGCTGGACAGAGCACTCTGGACAGAGTATGGTGTTGGGAATTATCTTGTCATCCTGGTTATAAGATGTGGGTTCGTCTCGTTTCTCATGGGTTCTTCGCTTGATTATTGCTTTTTGGATAGATCTCAGTGTCGATTTCAAAGTTGATATGAGACCATTGTTGATCAAAAAGTGGTGGCGTTTACACCTTTCATCTAAACATGCAATTAAGGCTGTTGCAGATCCAGGTACATGTTCCTGACTTACTCTGAAGTAAACCACCAAATTACAATGTCGTTGTGTTATCGTTGTCGAGCACTATACACCATCGTAAAGAACTCCAAGATCATCGTCGTTTTTCCTACTGCAACATATCAACACCACCCAATTGCACCTTGATTCACCTTTCGAATCGATGATCTGCTTCTAAGAATAAGCATCTTCTCGATCAAAAGCGGAGAGATGGACTATCACGCAAGAAGGGGGGTGAGTACAATCAGCAAGTAATGTTAGGGGAAACGGCCGCTTGGGACATACCGAGTTACATCGCCAATTTAGCCTAACGTCAAGCTAAAAACAGTTGCCGTACCATGGTGTCTAGTGTCCGGGCCGGAGGTTTGAGAAATTTTGGAAACTTGTAAAAAGGATGGTGAAGACATACGCCAAACAGGAAGCGTCTGAATGAGTATTTCATATTTCATATTCTGTCACACATGTTTCATTCTTTCCTTATTGTTGGGAGGCATTAAGCTTCATATCGAAGCAGAAACAATCTCGCATATGCCCGCCTTTTTTCTTTCCTTCTTCTGGTGGTTAGGCAGACCAGAGAAGAAAGGTAAAAAAAAAAAAAGACCAGTCTCATGCATTAAATTCTTTATTTTTGAATCCATGCTTCTGGTTTTGGGAAACGAATATCCACAGCAACACCGGACCAGATCAGACATACATCAAACCTACTCCATAGCGTATTTGTTACAAGAAGGCCTAGAACCTTGACATTAATCATCCCGTGTCCATCTGTCCGTCAGTCAGTTAATCTCATTCACCTAGAGACTCTGTAGTAGTATTGTAGTGACAACCCATCCGTTACAGGACAAAACAAGACAAGACAGTAGGAAGGAAAGAAAAACAAAATGATAGGGCCATCAACCTTGGTAGGGGTTTCTTTCAACCTAACCCCTGGCTCATACCATACCCGTACCATCCCATCCCATCCCATCATCACCGCCGTGGCCGTTGCAATCTGCGCAAGGCCACTTTGAATCATGACCACCTCGTAACCTTGCCTTGCCTTGCATGGCACACCACACCTTCGATCCTGGATCTGGCAGCGGCCCTTGTTTGGCTTGAATCCACCCTTGTCCACCCTTGTTCCTGTTCCTGCATCCCTTGCCCGTACCTTGTTCTCGCTCTGTCTCTTCGTTCCTTGTCAAACCTGGCTTGTCGTGTCCATGGGTGCCGTGCCCGTGTTTTTTTTCATCTCGTTTTAGGTACCCGTTGGACGCCGTCGATCCGCTGAAAGAAATGCACTGGGGGAGAGGACAAGCTAGGGGGACAGGGGAGGGGGTTCTGTAAGGTAGTGCCAGGTAGGTGCTGTAAGCCATGTGAACTTGTAGGTGTTTTCAGTTGTGGTTACGGTTACGGTAGGTACACCAAATCTCGAAATGGCCCCTCCTGCGATTCTTACTTGAATGCATGCCTTCCCATCCTCATTCTCCTTCTTCTCTTTTCTCTTTTTCCTTCTTCCTCACCTGGATTGTCGTCCTTTTTTCTTCACCAACCGGTTTTCTTTTCTTCTTACTTTTTCAGGGACACAAAGCGCTGTTGCGTCTTTCACTCTCCCTTTTCTGCTTCTTGTCCAATCCTGTTACAGTTTTGAAATCCTTTTCAACTTTTGCTTTGCTGCTTCGAAAGCCAAACCTATCCATTCATTCACCCATTCACTCATTTTGCCCAACAAACCCACGATTTCAAAACCACGCTCCTTTAACAACATCCAAACCTGGACCAACTGGCTTGGCTGCTGACATTCCTTCATTGAGAACACCACTCAAGCAAAAAACAACAAGATTATCTTTCCGTTACTTTGTCGTATTGTATCCTTTGTCACACTTTGGTATCTCATTCTGTCTTTGATATACTCATACATATACGCCCACCCGAGTCCGAGTCGACCACAACTGAACAAGTCGCGGCTATACTCACTTTTACACACAAACATTCAACCCTGAACATAACGACCTGTCCGTCTGTTGAACAGATCCGTTTTTACATTTCTTCCGTATAACTGGTTGTACACTGTTTTATTTCGAGAGTGGAACATCTCGCGGGTTAAAACAACATTTGCCGGCATTTGGTTTTCTTTCACGACGATACTCATCACTCTCCCCTACAGTTGGATTCCCTACACCCAACTCACCAACAAGGACGCATCTTTTACAATCCACTCCGCTTTACGACACGATTTGCAATCTGCAATCAATCCAATCCTCCACAACTCTTGGACATTAGCATGCCTTCACAACAATCCCCTCAGGCCGCAGTGCCTTATGTCCCTTCTCGGGACGTCATCGACCGCCATGACTATGGTGTGACAAAGACTCGCAAGGCTTCGTCAACTGGCGGTGGACGTGCATGGAGTGACGAGGAGGTTAGTTGGATTCACCAGAGTATCACGTACACAATGTACACCATGGCTAACCCCGATTGCAGGAGGCATATCTCATCCAGACTCGACTCCAGAAGATGCCCTACAAGTACATTGCAGCTCATCTCAAGAAGACGGAGCTTGCATGCCGTCTTCACTACCATCAGCTTTCCCACGGCAGTAATCGACGCAAGAGAGCCGCCTCTGTCTCGTCCGGCACCTCCAACGATCACATGATTGCTGCCCAGGCAACTGGTCCCAGCCCAGCCCGTGAGACCATCTCTCGTTCAGCCTCGCCTCCCAGCAGTGCCCGAAGCTACAGCCCGCCTCCCACGCACTTCCCCAACGCCAACTGCATCCAGCTTCCCAGCATTGTTGGCCCTGGCGAGGTTCCCAGATTGCCTGCTATCCTCCCCAAGCCTAGCGCCATGACGCTCCCTCACCCCTCTGCATCAAGCCAGAACTACGTTTCCATGAACGACTCTTCCGCCCCCTTCCACCGACCTGCTCATCACCGAACGACTCCTCCCCTTCGCCTCGACTGTTCTGCTCCTCCAGCCCCAACAGGCCCTACCCACACAGCCTCGCATGTTGACCTCTCCCGCCTCCACTCAATCTACTCTTCGCACCGCAGTTCCTTCTGGACGGCAATCGCAAACGAGTACGGCCCCAACATGTCTCCTACTGTCCTCGAACAGGCATGGAAGACAGGCACCTGCTGCAGCCCATCCACCATGACACCCATCACTCCTCTCTCCAGCCCCAGCAACTGTGAGCGTGATGCCCAGACGCAACCCAAGGGCCAAGACAAGACTCGCATCTCGTCCATCTTGGGAATCGACGCCGACCCCCGTACTGCTCGCGATCGGGATATCGTGAGGAGGATGGAGCAGGAGCGATTCGGCGTTGTGCAGATGGCTCACTAGATGTGTGTCCCTTCACATCTGAGAAAACCCTCACCTCCACGAGGCGGTTAATCGGAGTGTGGGTTTGATGGGGAGACTGAGTGCTACGCGGTCCTAGTCTCCCGTGTACGTTAGGCGCCTCTTTTATGTTCTCTTCTTTTGGATTTCTCTTCTACCGCGTCGCCGCCATGATTCTCTCTCGAACACGAGTAGTGTCTCATGGCGGTCTTTTTTACAACGGCTCTCCATTACACGGTGGAGCGGGGGAAGGTGATGTATTACGATGCATCCCCTTCCTTTTACGATTTTTATTATTCCCATTCCTTTTATGATCTTGCTCTTTTTACAACTCGCTCTTACGAGACAAGTATTGTTTAGTGAATGGGATGCTTTCATCTCTCAAATTCTGGCGGAGAAAAGAAGTACATGTTGAGATGTACAGCATGTGTGCTGTGCGTGGTCAACGGCAGGGCGGGTCGAGGCTTGTGTGAGACCCAGGAGAAACAGGCCTACCGTTGTGTACTATCTTGAGACATGTAGATCACCCTGAGAGGGGGATCGGGGGTCTTTTCTTTGTCCTTTTCTTTCTCGCTCTCATTTTTCCTTTCACCTCTCTGTTGTGCGTTGAGTCTTTGGACGGCGCATCTCTCCTATCTCATTTTCCGACATACTTGCTACACACATGTACAGTCCTATCTGTTTTCCCCTTTCTTTGGCAAACTTTTTGTTGATTGAAGGACTGACGAAATTTACGGTGATGAAAAGAAAAAAGCTCGAAACTTTTTCTTCTACATACTCTCAGATCTGGGGAGTTCAATGGTGGATCAAACCCTTTTCTTTCTTCTCTATATACGGTCACGCCGGCGGTAAAAGCTGGTGGGGGCGGTAAAGAATCAATGGAACTCGATTTCTCGTTCACCTTTTGAGCAGTGTGCTTGCGTGATTTGACTGAGTGATGTGTCAAGAGTGTCATGTTTGAAGATACTCGAGATGGTGGTATGTCCTTGGTTGTGTCTGGGATGATTACCTAGCAAGTATAGATCTTCATTTGAAGAGTTGATGCAGTGACTGGGATGTGCTGTGACAGCACCGGGATGCTGTGCAAGGCTTGGTTAGAAGCCAGGGTCGTATTCGGCCAAGATGGGCATTGTCATGAAAGTCCGCGTAACCACATCGTGATGAGTCAAGAGTCAAGAGTCAAGAGTCGATGTAGTATGACGGGGCCGAGGGGAGTAGATACAGTAGACGGGATAATCTCATCTGAAACAAATAACAGTTCCTTGTCGATGGGACATGTGGAGTAGGATATCCGGGACCTGAAAACTATAGTATGTTCCAGTACATAACATAGAAGGTATGTTACATGTGTGTGGTTTGTCAACAAGTTCGGATGATTGACTTGAAGAGGAGGACATTGTCTGGGAGTTTCGGG
>JABFFC010001060.1:0-10045 GCA_013623535.1 Fusarium penzigii
CCCACCCACCCCTGTTGAACGCAATGTACTGTACCGTATCTTACGTCTTGCCAGCCAGCCTCAAGGCAAAATAACGTATGGGAAGGAAAAGAATAAAAAAAGAGCTCATTGCCGACTAACGGAAAACCTGGTACCAACTCCCGTCGGCATGTTCGGAGCAGGTTTCCTGACCAGAACTCGTCGTGATTGGTGTGCTCGCAAATCCTCATCCTTCGAGAACAAGATTGCCTGGACCCCTTCCACCATTTTTCCGCCAATCGGTAGCTGCTTTTTGGCTTCTGGCTTCGACACTTGGACCATGTTTCTACGGTGTCCACGGTATGGATGGTACCGGTATTGTATCGGCTGTGGGTTGCAGGCTGTAGGTTGTAGGTTGTAGGTTGTAGATTATGGGTGTGGTGTGGTGCGGTGCGGTAGGGTACGGTGCGATACGGTGGCGCTCAACAGTCTGGTTCCAGCCTCGATGGGAAAAGACTTGCAGCGCCCACCAACTGTCAATGTCTTTGGTCACTAAACGAAACCGAGCACACAACGATACACACCACCATGCATATCCAAATGAGGAAAACAGCTCATGCGGCCTCTGCTCTCTCTGTGTGCTCTATCTCAACTCTGCGCCTCCTTTTTCCCTTGTATCGCCCCTCCCTGTCAGCCTCTTGTTTTAACGTTATTGCACTTACAGTCCTGTACAGTACAGTATCATCCATCCATCCATCGCAACATGTCGCCCGTCTGTCTGTGTCGAAAACAACCCTCCTTCTTCAGCTCCCCGGGAGTTGATCATGGTAAGGCTCAATAAACTCAAGTTGCATACCGCATTGGCCTCAACCACCGTGCAGCCACAGCCACCTGCGTACAGCTCATTCCAGCACCTTTGCTTGGGCACATCACCACCAGTTTGGCGTTGGGATGCCCACGAGGACGCAGGACCGGCTCTTTTTTCTTTTTCTTTCCTTTTNNCTGTGTCTGTGTCTGTGTCTGTAACATACTCGTACTGTAACATACAGATAACACACCACCTATCATTGTCGGAGTGAGAGAAACCATAGAACAAATGGGATCAAGCCGCCAAGATGCCGCATCTGCGGCGTTTCTCAGCCTGGGGAGTGAGCCTGAATCCTTGATCCCTAAAGCTTCTCCAAGACCCTGAGATCTGACCCCCTGCAACCATCATGGATGAAAATGACACCATGGCGGCACCCGATGGAATGCGACGCTCGACCGTCGTTAGTTCATCATATCAAGGACCTGACAGTACTGCAATCTGTCCGTGGCGAAGGCATCGCGGCAGGCAACAGGAGCCGAAAGTAGGCTGCCGGAGATGGGGATGGAGATGACTAAGGCCATGGAGCAATTTATATCACCTGCAACCAACCGTCCAGACACGGTACGGTATTGACCACACACGCGTGTCGTCCTCTGCGGAACATTGACAACACCATGATGTGTGTTCTGGAACCACTGAAGACTGCTGCCCTGCTTGAATCACGGAAACCACGGCGGACTAGCATGACGAGAGAAAAAGACTGATACATGCCAAACAGACGCCAGGTTAACAGCCAGAACAAAAAAAAAAAAAAAAAAACGGCTGGACTGTTTTCATCATACCGATACCTCCCTCCTCTCTATTACCCGTCGATCCCACGTGTGTTTCGGAAAAAACATAGGGCCAAGCCATGCTCGCTGTCATTACCCCCCTCCGCTACATGTCTTGATCCAGAAAGCTCATCGGCACCTATCCCCTTTGACGCTTGCCAAGACCGCCGGAGGGTGTCTCCTCAATCCCTCGCGTCCCGCTAGCTTCGGTGAAGCGGTAGGGGGCAGACCAGGTCAAGACCAGGAGGTTCAGGGATGCCTGCTGGACGCCTCCCACGAATTAGGCAACCCGTCTAATTTCCCCTGGTGTCCTTTTGGTGAGGTTCTTGAGAAACGGACCTGGAGCAACCTTACGCGGAAGCCAGACATGCCCAGCTTTTACAACTAACACCTACTGCCCTGTCCTTGCTGCGTGGAGTGAGTGCGCTTTGAGATTTCTCAGGTGGTCAATCTTCATGCCTCAAACGTCGTAGAGTCCCCATTTGTTTCTGACAATGTCCCCCTATCGGCCTCTGTGCCGGTTCCTGTACAACGTCAAGGCATAGCCACACCAGCAATGCCGACATCATCGTGACATCCAAACGACGACCTCGCCATTTGAATGGCATAATCGGTTAATTAGTCGTGCCATGGCTGCCGCCCATTCGCAGTCCTTGAATGTCACTGAGGAATTCTAATGGCAAGATCAACTCGATCTGTCAGAAACGCCTGTGCCATCACTACAGCGGAGAGTTTTTTCCGACATCAACTAGCAGGCGCGCCTGTGACGATCGACATTTGCCGCTCGCGGCAGTAAAACCGTAACTGACCGCGGTGTAAGGTCCAAGGCAATCAGTTCGAAACAGTGTGCGCTCCCCAAGGCTCACACTACCCATCAACTGCCGGGGTTAGCCACACCTTGCTAGCACATGTACTGTACTTGCATCAAAGATCTTGGATTGTTTGGATGAAGATCAGTCAGATCTTTACGTCAATAAAACACCAGCGTAGTTCTCAACTAGTGTTACAACCTACCACCGGTGTTGCGTTGCATTGGTCAACTACTGAGTTTCCTCAGGTCTCGCTTGGTAAGAGAGAGAAAAAAGGGGGGAGGGGAATAGATTGCATAATTATGGTTTTGCTGTTTGCATAACAAGCCTCGCCATTTCTTGTTGGTGACGCTTTCTCAATGTGTCAAGCGATGGACGGCTTATTGTCGTTGTTTGGCAGCAAAAACCGTCCATCGCAAGTCGAAGTGGTCGCCGGTACGTACCATCGAGTACATATGGAGTGAGACGGTAATTACTGAGCCAGCACAGTACTGATGTAACTTGGTCCACACATTCGAATGAGGCCACACTTATCCTCTTCGATAAACATGTTCATGGTCTCAGGTCGGCCGCCCTTCTATTGATGTGCTGAGACGAGGCTTGTCACTACCGACAAGCTTTTGCCGTTGGATAGAAAAGAGGCTAGGTACAATTTCGCTGCCGTCCTCCAGGTGTTCATTATTTCCGGGATGTGAACGTGTCGGCTGTGACGGTTAATGACCATTGGCAATTGGCAAAATGAATACAAGGCAAGGTCGTAGGCTTCTGTTGATTTAAACTTTAGTTGCAACCGAGCAGACACGATTGGGGGGTTGTTCGAGGCCAGGTCCTGGTTGCTTCGGTCCCGAACGAGCACAAGAACCCCAACAGGTAATCAGCCAAGATCGCTCAGATGGTGGGTTCTCGAACGACACCTTGGGGTGTTCTAGAATGACTCTACACCTCACGCCCCTACTCCCTTTGTCCTTGGCGTAAGATTTCAAAGCATCTGTCCAAGAGGCCTGGTAATTCTTGTGTGAGCTTGTTTCTTCCTTATCCTGCAGGCTGAAAAAGCCGAGAGTGTTGTCACCACCATCGAAATAGTGACCATTTCGGGAAATCCGGGCGTGACTGAGTGTTGAGACGGCAGCAAGGTGTCGGCAAAATGCCGACCATGTTGGTCAATGCCGAAAGACAAAATGTCAAGTCATTTAAAAAGTGTGCCCATGTCACTTCAGCTGATCAATTTTCATATGCCGAGTTGTTCTCAAGACGCTCACTTAAACTGTAACTTTTTGACGTTGCAACATCCCGAGTCGGCAGTGCGAAGCGAGACGCGGAAAGACGAGCGGAATAAAAGGTGCACTTTGCAAGATCGATATCTGGGGAAACTCGGCCGAGCAAGACAGAGGAGCCCAAGGTGTTAGCGTATGGCCAGGGGACGGAGATGAAGCTGGAAAAGGAAGCCAGGAACATCAATTCGAAGCAGATCCGCGCGACGGCGGCCTATTAGTGGATCTGGGGTAGAGCAATTGCCAGGATAGAAACGAGAATTGTACGTAGTGTCATTATGGCGGGAATAACAAAACATGCCGCGCAGCGTTACGGAAAAGTGGTCTGTTGTAAACTTTAATCTGTGCGGTCGTCGTGTCGTTATTTCCTTGTTTCTTACATACAGTACTGTTTGCTGATCGAGTCCGGATCGTGCTGTGTTGGTACCGCGATGATGAGAGAGTTGCCGATACTACACAGCAGCCGACCTGTGAGGGCGAGAGCCCAAACACACTGTCGGTTCTATGCACGATATGTGGTCTGGCCATAGCCCGGTGGATGTCAGCTCGTGTTCTTTGCAGTCAACGTTCCAATCTACGAACCCGATCTTGTCATATTGTGCCCCCTGTCTTTCCAGAAGTGACGAAAGTAGAGCAAGATGACCACAGGCCCGTTAGTGAGACAGGGATGAAGTCCGTATCCGCGAGGATGCATGCGCTATCCATGCCCTTGTCTCCTTGTCACACAGGGGAGGAGGGCCCCAACGCCACATGTGAGTTTCAACGTTGTGTTCGGTTGGCCCAGAACTGAGTCGAGCCAATTGCTGACGGAGATTTGTCCAGTAGCCAGCCAACAGCACCTCTGTTGGTAGGTTTGACGTTTGGTAAAAGCAAGGGATTTGACCAAGAGTTTAACGTGTCGGCTAGACTTGTCGCCGTTGATGTGTATGGCTTTGTCTGCGACATAGATTTTGCACTTTCGAAAAAGTCAACCTGAGCATGCGAGTAAGATGAAACGTGGGCTTGAAACTTTACGCAGGGCTTCGCTCAATTCTCGGGCGTTTGGTGACTGTCTCCTTTTCTAGCCCAGAGCCTCAGGTTTGAGTGGGCACGTGCCACACAAGGTCAATATGCCACCGAATGACTGCCAACCTCAGACGGCACGGGCAGGCAGCAGCCACTGAAAATTTGGCAGGTGTGGCGTGTGAGTTGCTGCCATTCTTTCTCCCAACCCACAGCCCACAGTGCCTGAAAAAAAAAAGGTGAAATGTGCACGAGGGCGGCCGAACTGGGCAGCCACAACTTGACAGGCAGCCAGGGAGGCAGGCACAGCCGTTCTGTTCTGTACTGTACATGTGGCCTCGAATTTGAGGAGCACTTGCATGCTCCGGTAACCCGTACCACCTGGGAAGGTACTGTACGAGGTAAATTTAGCCATGCAGGTAAGGCATTTTACGGTTAGTAATCTCTTATTGACGTCCTGTGCAGTCGGCAGCCCATGTCGCTCCTTCGAACGATATTGACGTAGTCCACCAACAAGCTAGCAGGGGTTTGAGCAGCCTTGACGGGAGACGCCCAGACACATGTACATATTTCTTCGCACTCTTATCATCTAATTCACTCACAAGTCGCAGTGAGTCCTTGTGTGAAAAGGAAGGATTCCATCCGGTGGTACTACTGGGCATAATGTCGGCTAAGCCTCGCCCCCAATTCCCTCTCTCCCCTGCTTGATGCGGGGTCTTACCCATTGTTTCGACCGAGAGGATAAATACCACATATCAGATCAAGCTTGCCTATTGAATGTCATTTCCCATTGTCGGACGAGTCCAGGAGGGCGTGACGGTGTTCTGTGGCTCATATTACCTCTGTGGCGATTCATGAGGCTCCAAACCTTTGCTTCGGTTTCTAACCCATGGACAGACTCCCCCATTTTTCCGTCCCCACCGTCCAGGAATGACGAGACGCCAGTCGATGCTAGCGGCTAAAACATCATACGAGTGCCGCAACGGACGCACCCTCGAGCCTCACCATTCCCTGTCGTGCGCCATGTGCCGCACTTGGCTTGGACGTCATGCGTCGTGGGTCCGGGGACTAGTGATTTAGGGTCACGGCCGGCACTGGGTGAAAAAGCAATCTCCCTCCCCACGCCACTGAGAGATATGTGGCACAGCTCCAAATCCAGCACCCCCGCGTTGAAGATCGACGCAGTTGGGCCCTTGGCAGTCAGTACAAACCATCCACTCATTACAGCGTCAACTGTGTCCATCAGTGCTGCACTTGTCTGACGATTCCATGGCGGTCCGCGGGCGTGGATATATCCCTCCCCATTCGCGTATTATCAGGTCGAATCAACTCATTTCTGCCCTAGCTGTTGGTTGCTCAACCAAGAAGCATTGGTGGACGTTGTCTGTGTCTGACGGCCGAGAATAGCGTGATGTACGTCCCAACAAATTCTCACGATTAGAGACATGCGGAGCGCTTCATGGCCCTCCAAAGATGAAGAAATAAAGTATCCGGCAAAGATGTGAATATTCACAGCACTGTACATCTTTTTGATGTTTGATTTACTAGTTTTTGCTCCTGGGTAATCCTTACCTGCTACAGCAAGCGTGCCTTCGGCAAGTTACTGAACCTTCACGCCCACAACACACGAATGAGTAAGGATAACCTTTATCCCCCTGAAGTAGTTGACCATTTATCTCGAAGATCCCCAGCGTGTTTGATAGATTACCTCACAGTTGACCCGTATCCAGACGTTGCAGCATACAGGATCAAACTCTATGGTTCGGTACGTTAACTGACCTGTTACTTTCTGTGGTTTCAATCACAGTCAGGGGACATTCTCATTTCGACCCTGGACGTGGTATGGTACCCGATTACTGCATTGCGTTGACACATTTCATCCTGTCCACCGAAGTCCCGTGGGAGTCAACAAGAACTGTGAGGTTCTGAGCTAGACCTAGCGCTCTTTCACGGCACTACTGCTCGGTAATCTCACACCATAGTGCCTTCTTCCTGTCATGCCTCGGATATCATAATCCAGAATCTCAACCAGAGTCTTTTCCTCGTTGCAAGGACAGGGTCATTTTACTCTGCACAAGGCCCCCTTACCTAATTACCCCGAATATGTATGTGGATAGGTACTTTCCAGCTATACCAGACGAAAACTATCAGCAAGACGCTCATTGGTTGGGATACGAGATCGACCCCTTGCCAGCCCTCATAGGGGGCCAATGCGCAAAGCTCCTAGCGCAACGTATGTCGATTAAATCAACCCTGTCGTGCTGGTGTAGTATTTCACATGCTTGGTCGACGTTGGCGTTGTCATGCCTTTGTTTGGAACCACTTGATCAAGCCTCGACGATTGACTGAGCGATAAACTCTCAATATTGTGGTGTCAAGTCAACATTGTCAGATCACATTTGTAACATAACTTCTCAATATAGTAGAGGGAGCCAACATCGACCCATATCCAAGCACAACAGGACCCTCAGTTAGGCTACGCTGTTACTAGTGCCTACCATCCTTTGGAACAAAGCAGCATCGGCCTTATTCGCGCGCATCGTGCTGTACTGTTCTGTACATACAGACGATTCAGGTTCAACCCCGCGCCGCCACCAGCCATTGCCGGCTGGTTTAGGAACCCCCAACCCTATCTTACGTGAGTACCATGTGCTCGGAGTACCGATGCACCGTTGCCTGCCGGCATATTCCAAACGAGCGTTTTTCTGGCACACAGCGTTTTATTTGCAGACAGCCTGTCTGCAGACTCTCAGCTGTCCCAGGTAAATGGATGCCTCAGAATCCAGTGCCTAGGTTTTGTCCAAGGTCGGCAGATATTGGTCAACCTTGTTCTCGGCAGCCTGTGACAACGATGAACATATCTCGTAAAGCCGAAGAATTGCGGCTACTAGCGGGCGCATTTCGAACCCCTGATGGAAGGTCAGGGCGTTGGACTGGTTTGGGATTCTTTTTTCCCTCATGTTCTGGAGCTTCTTTTCTGGTAGAAACATTGGCAGCGGCAGTAGTAGCAGTCATAATTACCAGGAGTGCCCTTACCTGGTAGACTCGCTCGGGTTATTTGAGGCCCTGTCAGCCAAACCCCTGCCTCTCAGTTGTAGCCGGCCGCCCAAGGAAGGAAGGTGCAGGACGGACAGGAGAGTGAAGTGGGTGTGGATTTTCAACGTTCTCAGGTCAGGGCTTTTTCTGGTTGACTTGTCCATACTGCGCAGTACATGCTCACCTCATACCTCCAGCTTGGTTCTGGTGTATCGCAATTACAGGTAATCAGTGCGTGGTTCATCACCTATCCTAGCACGCTGAAGTCCAGGTTCCCCCATCGACGCAACACGGATGCACCTCTGTCGTTTCCGTTACGGATGCTGGATACAAGTTCTAGGCAAGCAAGCAAGGTCGTGTCAAGTTCCAGTACGTTACTTACATTCGGCCTCCCGTCTCCTAATCTTGATCAGGGATCTGGCTGACGCAAAGCAGCCCACCCTGGGCCTCCGACCTGACTCTTGTCGCCTATTCTTTTCGGAGCCTCTTGTTGCCGTTACTTGGGTGCTCGCTCTAGACCTTCTACTTCTCGCTCTCCGAGACGAAACAAACCTGTCTTGTTTCTTGTCTGTTCTTTTTTTGCACGGCTTGATCTAGTTCATCATCCGGAGCAACAAAGCGTTATTGACTTACCGCCCATCATAGAAAAGTGTCAATGATGCGTGCTGACCATCTCGATAAGGTCCGGTAGCCTGTAACCACAGCCACAAAGCCACAGTCATTCATCATGCTACTTGTGTGCTGTGGGTGTAGATCATCGAGGACAAGTCCCTACGATCTTACCACTACCGAAGGTCTTCCTACCTGCTTTGACAGAAGAAAAGAAAACAAGGAAAAGCGTTGATGAAAAAAAGGACAGAAAAGAATAAAAAAACACACACACCCTCCTACACACGGCCCCGTCCCCCGGCGCCCGGCTATCTATCCCTCGTCCATGTCCTCAGAAGCAGACGGATTGGATTGTACTGTATGGTCAGGGGGGGCGTGCCATTCCATTTCTGTCGTCCACATTGTTCGACGTCCACGCTTCGAGGCGGTACATAGCCGTTCGGCTTGATTTTCATGTCCGTGGCCATGTCCATCTGGCATTATCCACACACACGCCCATACTGTTGGGTGTTTTGGGAAGACTTTTTCCTTTTGTCTTTCCTGCTCGGAATTAACTTTGACTTTTATTATCCCTTGGGATCGACCAACGACTTACACTAGTAAGTCACCTACCTAGCCATATCTGTCTGTACTGTACTGTAGGGTCAAATTTGCTTGACTACATGTTTGATAGATTTAGAGAAGGCGTGTGTTTAAGTGTGAGCGTCTTTGTACACCTGTGAACAAGTAATAGTTGGAGTAGGTAATTACCGAGTGTTTTATACCGCACCATACCACACCCAACACATCAACACACCACATGTTGTAAGTTTACAGTAGGTGACGGACCACTTGAAGAAGTCGCCGGGGGCTTGCATTCGCGTGGAGACCCTCGGCTTCCTGCCTACTTTGCGCGGCTCCTGGAGTGACCTTTCCCTCCCAATTTTTCTCACTATCCCGGAGGAAGCAGTTGGCTGCTTAGGATTCATCGCTCCTACGACTAGTACTACCCACGTAAGTGACCAGCCAGGTAGATTTTACGGGCCTTATCAAATCGCCGCATAACTAAACTAAGCAGGTACTACAGGCAGGCAGACAGGCAAGCTGGTTTACTTTATCATATTTTTTCCTACTAGGCTGTTTACTACCTGCTCCTCCGAAATAGATGCAACTCAACTTATCCGTTTCCCCCATTTCTCATCTCGGAAATCTTGAAAGGCCAAGGCTCGGCGAATTTAAGCCGTCTATCCCTACGCTACTATTTAGTTTACTTAGCGATGCACCTGCGTTCTATGCTATGTGAACGGCACAAGAGTTTTGCGCGCTCGCTGAATGTTGAGGAGGGACCCCGATTGCCGCCAGCAATGGTGATGGTGATATTCACTCCTGCCTACTGCGTACCGAACCAAAGAATACTAATGTATAAGCAGTCATACTGATACATGCCTAGTAGTTACAGGGCTCAAGAGCTATTTGGCACTAATTGCATCATGTTCTCAACATTCATTTCTTTTCTGTCTTGCCCTCAGGTTACTTATCACTTTTCCCACTTTCATCTTGTTCAATCGTGACTCTCTCCCATGCTTGATTCACCATCGTCATAACCATCCTCACGTCTCCGTATTTCCTCCTCAACCATCACCCCCCTTTGCCTCTCTCGCCTTGCTCATCATCTACAAATCCTACGCCGCACATTCTAAACCGTTTCCATCATCCATAAACGGGTCCGCCCCCCCCTTTCGC
>JABFFC010001091.1:0-14319 GCA_013623535.1 Fusarium penzigii
CCCGCCGATATTCCGTCGCACCTTCCACGCTATACGGCCCCTCCTCTCCTTCCCCCTCCCCCTCCTCCTCCCCCGCAGTAGCTGGAGCAAACGATTTCATCTACCATCCTACCAACAAGCTCCCTCAGCTGCTTCTTATTCACTGTCAGCTTCCTCCTCCCACATTCACTCCCGCCAGACTCAACCGCCACGATCCAACTTCTCCAGCTTTGCATCGACCTCCAGCCCTCACTCTCTTCGACCTCAGACCACCACCACTCGGTATAGCTCGTCACCCGCCACTATTCAACAGCAGAGGCACTGCTCCCACCGACGAGCCATGTATCGAAACGGATCTGACATTGCCAGTGCCAGCCACGACCTGAGCCATGGTCGTGAGGTTCTGCCCAAGAACGTCAAGCCCATCCATTACGACGTCACTTTCGAGCCCAACTTCGAGACCTTCAAGTATGAGGGCAATGTTGTCATCGACTTCGACGTCGTCGACGATACAACCTCTATTTCCCTGAACACTGTCGAGATCGATATCCACGAATCCACTGTCGAAGCGAATGGCGTTACTGTCACATCCTCGCCTACCATCGAATACAACAAAGATACACAAACCACCAAGATATCTTTTGACCAGACCATCCCTGCTGGTCAAAAGGCAAGGTTAACACAGCGTTTCACCGGTACTCTCAACGATGACATGGCAGGCTTCTATCGATCTTCGTACAAGGACGATCAAGGAAACACAAAGTACATTGCCACGACCCAGTTTGAGGCCACCGACGCCCGCCGTGCTTTCCCTTGTCTCGATGAACCAGCACTCAAGGCTACATTTACGGTGACTATCATTGCGGACCACGACAAGGTCTGTCTGAGCAACATGGACGTCGCTTCTGAAAAGGATGTCGACTCCAAAGTGACTGGCACGAAGCGCAAGGCTGTTACTTACAACAAGACTCCCATCATGTCTACCTACCTGCTTGCTATGGTTGTTGGTGACCTCAAGGTCTACGAGACAAACAAATTCCGCATTCCCGTTCGAGTATGGGCCACCCCTGACCAGAACATTGACCACGCCGTATTCTCTGCCGAGCTGGGTGCACGAACTCTCGAGTTCTACGAAACCCAATTCGGTAGTGAGTTCCCCCTTCCCAAGATGGACATGGTGGCTGTTCCTGATTTCGCCGCCGGTGCCATGGAAAACTGGGGTCTTATTACCTACCGTGTTGTCGACCTCCTCCTCGATGAGAAGACAAGCAGCGCTATCACCAAGAAGCGTGTGGCCGAGGTCGTTCAGCACGAATTGGCCCACCAATGGTTCGGTAACCTTGTGACGATGGACTTTTGGGATGGCCTGTGGCTGAAGGAGGGATTCGCAACATGGATGTCGTGGTATTCTTCCAATGCCTTCTACCCAGAATGGAGGGTCTGGGAGGGCTATGTGATTGAGGATCTTCGCTCTGCTCTTGGCCTCGATTCACTCCGCAGTTCGCATCCCATTGAGGTCCCCGTCAAGCGTGCCGAGGAGATCAACCAAATCTTTGATGCCATCTCGTATGAGAAAGGTTCCTGCGTTCTGCGCATGATTTCTAAATACCTTGGTGAAGATGTCTTCCTCGAGGGTATCCGCCGCTATCTCAAGAGACATGCTTATGGAAACACACAAACTTCTGACCTTTGGGCTGCTCTTAGCGAAGCCAGTGGGAAGGATGTTGAGCGCGTGGCTGACATCTGGACCAAGAAGGTCGGCTACCCTGTCGTTACGGTTACGGAGAATGAGAGCAATGGCACAATTCATGTCAAGCAGAACCGATTCCTGCGAACTGCTGACGTCAAGCCTGAAGAAGACCAAGTCCTCTACCCCGTTTTCCTCAACCTCCGAACTAAGGATGGCCTTCAAGAGGATCTCGCCATGGACACACGAGAGGCCGACTTTAAGGTACCAAGCTTTGACTTTTTCAAGGTCAACTCTGGCCATTCGGGCATTTACCGTACCTCGTATACCACTGAACGACTTCAGAAGCTTGGTCAGAATGCTAAGGCAGGCTTGCTGGGCGTCGAGGACAGAGCTGGCATGATTGCTGATGCTAGTTCACTCGCAGCCGCCGGCTATCAGAAGACTTCGGGTCTGCTCTCTCTTCTCCAGGGTTTCGACTCTGAAAGCGAGTATATTGTCTGGGACGAAATCACTCTCCGCATTGGCGCTCTACGAGACGCTTGGGTTTTCGAGGATGAAAGTGTCAACAAGGCCCTCAAGGAGTTCCAAAAGGACCTAGTTAGCAAGAAGGCCAATGAGCTCGGTTGGGAGTTTACGGACAAGGATGACCACATGACCCAGCGACTGAAGGGTCTGGTCTTTGGCAAGGCGGCTCTAGCTGGCGACGAGGCTACAAAGGCTGCTGCTTTTGATCTTTTCGACAAGTTCACCAAGGGAGATCGAGATGCGGTGCATCCCAACCTGCGAGCTAACGTGTTTGCCGTCGTACTAGCCTATGGAGGTGAAGCCGAATATAATGCTGTGGTCAAGGAGTATGAGACAGCGAAGCAGAGCAGTGAACGCAACACGGCCCTGCGATCTCTTGGATTCGCTGCCGATCCCGCTCTCATTCAGCGTACCTTGGCCTACTCCCTCAGCGACGCAGTCAAGACTCAGGACCTGTACTTGCCCCTCAGTGCCCTTCGCACACACAAGGAGGGAATTGTAGCTCTCTGGAGCTGGGTCAAGAGCAACTGGGATGTGCTCACGAAGAGACTTCCCCCCGGTATGTCACTGATGGGTGATATGGTGGCGATCTCGACAAACTATTTTACTCAGGAAGATCAGCTGGCGGATGTTCAGAGATTCTTTGCCGAGAAGGGATCCAAGGGCTTTGATCTCGAACTTGCCCAGAGTCTTGACGCCATCAAGGCCAAGCAGAAGTGGCTAGCACGCGACAAGGAGGATGTCAAGAAGTGGCTTGAGGAGAACAAATACTTGTAAGAATAGATATAAAAGGGTTTCCAGTGTGATTGTAGAGCATGATTAGTAGAAACTTTATGATACTCTCCAGTGCCGAGTATGGTCTGGTCACAAATGTATACTACTTTTTGATATGTCATCTTCTTTGCCTTTCACTCTCCTTACCATCCAGAGCTTGAGTGGTAAACCAGGAAAACATGTGATCTTTTGATACGTCTATTATACATGCACAGATATACACGATTGTACAATTCTTCTTCCAGCATACACCTGACCCGAATTTCTTTTTTTTAGATCTTGCCAGCCAACCATTCCCTCTCCTTGTTCCTACCCAGCCCAGCCGTACCAGTGATCGGCAAATCTCGCTTCTTGAGCTCCTCCTCAATGACCTTCCATCGACCGACGGCAACCTCACGGTCGATGGGACCAATCTTCTTGTCGTGGACCTTGACGTTGGGGAGATTGGGGAGGTCGGTTCGGGCCTGCAGAATCTCGGCGAGTTTCTTGCCGCGCTTGGTGGGGGTGATGGTTAGGGTTAGGAGGTGGTGAGGGGTGCGGGCGGCGCCGAGTTTGGAGTCGGGGATGAGACGGCCGGTGAGTTGGTAGATACGTTTGCGGATCTGATGAGTGTTAGTAAGAAGGAAGAAATGGGAGAAGGTTGGAACCTACAGCGAATTTGAGGTTGTCGTTGAGAGTTACGGACTTCCAGGAAGCATCCCATGACTTGACAATCTGGTTAGCTTCCTCGGCAGAGATCTGAGCAGACTCCTCGACCTGCTCTCCCTCGGCAGTGATTCGTCCAGTGATAGCAGTCAAGTCACCCGCAAGAGTAGGCCTTCCATCCTGAACCTCAACACTGATAGCGAGGGTCTCATCCATCGCACTCCTGGGAATGACAGGCCACTTTTTAATAACCCATTGCTCAAGCAGACCGGCCTGCTGCAGAGATAGAGCCTCAACAACAGCCTGTCGTAGATAAACCTCCAGAACAGCCTTATCCTGTACGCGGTTTACGCTGCCGAAACCACGGTACTCGCTCTCCTCACCCCAGTGACCAGGCTGGTCCCACCACGTCTTAATCGTCTCAATCTCCTCCAGGCCATCGATGCTCGTCGCAGGGGTATACGAAGAATCCACACTCTCAATCTCCTTCTCAGCCACAGCCTCTGACCGTCTGGGGGGGAGAACAAGTCGAGATTGCTCAACAGCGTAGGGTGTCTTGTCCCTTCCAGGCTGGTACTCCCTCGCCTCGAGGGGGAGATTCGAATCAAGCTCTGGCTCAGATCGCTGGGTATAGGGGTCCTCTGGACCGGGAGCTTCGCCTTTCCAGAGTTTACCTCGAACCCAATCCGTGTTCTTGCCGTGGACGATGGACGATGTGGAAAATGCTGGTCGGGCGATGAAGGCGGAGCGAGCAGATGGGGCAATCGCAGCCTGAAGGGCCGAAAGGCTTCGATGTGTCGGTATTCGAGGCATTATGAAGGATTCGTGCCGATCCTTTTTTGTCTCGAGGGGGTTGAGGTGAGGATTGGGAAAAGAGGATTCAAATCGTCCGTCAAATTGAAAGTGTAGTCAAAAGGGAACTTTTTCCCCAAACCCATTGACAGGGTCGGTGGACCAATTGGAGTGTACAAGGCTGAAGGTGGGTTGCTATGTGTGACCCACTTGGCTGAGGTGCCATGGGAGAGCTTCAATGCGACAGACCTCAACTCACTACTATCATGGTGTCTTTTCCGGCGATATAATCAAACAGTGCTCTCGTTCAACATTCACAATGGCGCGGGCATCATTACTTCTACTCCTCTTGGGAGTCATGCTAACTCTTGTATCCGCATCATGTAAGACCCAACCTCATTCTAGGTATCTATCCAACACTAACGACCTCCCCAAGCCGCACCAACATTCTGTAAATGCACATGCTTCAAGAACAGCACCATCATTCCCCTCGGTCCCGAAACAGAAACCTCTTCATCAAACCTCCTCCGCGATCTCTCATCCCACCTCGACCCCACCACCGAACGACGCGCCGCGGTCGAACCTCGATCGAAGTCAAAGTCATGTTCCGTCTGCACCAAAGCGTTCTGTCTCGCGCAGGGCATCGACTTCTGTAAGGATGCTACAGAGGCAGATGTGACGACCATGTGTTTCCAGAGGGATAGCAATAAAGACAAAGTGATTGTCTGGGGATTCATTGTGGGTGTTTTGGGATTATTGGGGTGGACTGTCTTCAAGAGGATTGTGGCATGGAGGGAGGCTAGACAGATGCCGAGCTATGCTGCGATGGGGCAGGGATTCCGCTGATTGTATTTGTTGGAATTTGTCCTTGTACGGGTTATTATGTAGGATGGGATATTAGGAGTTAGGGCGTTCAAAGTGTTATAGTCAATATGACTGCAAGCAGATATCAGTTGATGTTGGTTACAAGAATAGGGGATTGAAACATTAAACGTTTATTTCTTGATATTGCAATGACAGAACGTCTTATCGAAGTCTGCTAAGGAAACGAGTACTCCCATCCAATGTACGAATGTACATCAGCTCGAAGTTGCAATGCTTTCTCAATGCGACCAACCAGGAAACGCAATCAATGCAGCCAACTGGCAACCTTTCCAAAATTACATCACTAATATCGAAGCGTACAAGGATTAACCACAACATCACAGTGTAGATCAAAACTAACCATAAAATATTTTGAATGCAACCTATGTACGCCGACTTTTCAACCTCCCAATTTTCCCCATTATTCCAAGTCATAAATTCCTAGATCTGCCCCTTTGATACAAAAGACCACCAAGGGCATCATAACACAGCATGAACTCTAACTATTAAGTTGTTCACTTCAAATCCATACAAAATCCATCGTTTAGGCCTTGTGGGCCTTGCGACGGGCACGGACAGCATCGGCCAAGTCCTCGAGAACACCGGTGGTGGTGTCCCAGTCAATGCAAGCATCAGTGATGCTGATACCACGCTTCAATGCGGCGGGACCCTCGGCGGGGACCTTCTGGTTACCAGGGCCGAGGTTGGACTCGATCATGACACCAACAATGGCATCCTCGCCCTCGCGGAGTTGGTCGGCAACGGCCTTGGCGACCTTGGGCTGGTTGTTGTGGTCCTTCTGGGAGTTGCCTGGTTCATGTTAGATGTTTGCAATGACAAAAAATGGATGTGATCTTACCGTGAGAGCAGTCAACCATGATGGCCAGCTTCTGCTTCTTGTCCTGGAGGGTCTTCTTGGCGGCCTGGACGCTCTCCTTGTCGTAGTTGGGACCCTTGGTTCCACCTCGGAGGATGATGAAGCAGTGCTCGTTGCCCTTGGTTCGTGTGATAGCAGCAAGACCCTGCTTGGTCACACCCATGAAGTGGTGCTGAGCAGCGGCAGCGCCGATGGCATCAATGGCAACACCAAGACTGCCATCAGTACCGTTCTTGAAACCGACGGGGAAAGAGAGACCAGAAGCCAGCTCTCGGTGGAGCTGAGACTCGGTGGTACGGGCACCGATAGCTCCAACAGAGATACAATCGGCAAGGAACTGAGGGGAGATAGTATCAAGCATCTCAGTGGCAATGGGCATGCCCTGGTTGGTGAGGTCAACAAAGAGCTGTCGGGAGACACGAAGACCCTTGTTGATCTTGAAGGAGTTGTCGATATCGGGATCGTTGATGAGACCCTTCCAGCCAACAGTTGTTCGGGGCTTCTCGAGGTAGGCGCGCATCACAATGCAAAGATCGTCGGAGAGCTTGTCGGAGAGATCCTTGAGACGGGCGGCGTACTCATGGGCGGCAGCAGGGTCGTGGATGGAGCAAGGACCGACGACAACGAGAAGTCGGTCGCTGTTTCCGAGGATAATTTCGGCAGCATCGTTTCGGCCCTTGACGACGGTGTTGGTGGCCTTCTCCGTCAGAGGGATCTCAGATGTGAGGAGAGCAGGGGGGATCAGAGGATCCTGGCCCAGAACTGAAGATGTGAGTCAGTTGCATGTTACTACGACATGGTGAAATCGTGGTTTTGGGCATAATGCAGGTGAACATGCAGTGTTTGTAGAGTTGGCGCAAGGATCAAGTCTATTTCAAGCTCATCATGACAAGCCTAGACACCGAAAACCAGAACTCAAGACATGCACAAACACCCCAGCCAGGACAACTATAAACTCACCTCTGGTATCATCGGCAGCGATGGTGGCCATATCGATTGTAGCTGCAGGCATTGTAACGATTGTGTAAGTCCAAATACTCTTGTCTTAAAAAAAAAATGTGTGAAATATGATTTTCTGGAGGGGTTTTGGTGTACTTCGGTGAAGTCAAGGTGGGGGATTAAGAATGTGGGAAGTTGGGCTCAAGTTGTAGTAATAGTAGTAATACCGGTAGTGCAGTGCAAGCAAGACGGGGGAGGCGAGGTTGGGTGAATTAAAGGTGAACGCCACCAGGCTGGGTTAAAGATGCGAAGAGGAACTTACAGAATGGTTGAATCGTTATCACAAGGAAAAGTGTATATGGAGAAGAGTGAGTGAGGGAAAGAAGACGGCGAAGGCGAAAAGGTGAAAAGAGGTTCAAAGCAATTTTCTTTTTTTCCCGTTTGGGCGTGAGTCAATGGTTCGTTCTCTGGTAGTGGTGGTGCAAGCAAAAAAAAAAGAACAATCGGAGTAGCTTCGGAGGGTGCCCCACCGAGGGGTTTGGTCTCTTTTTCTTTCCATGGCCACTTTAGGTGGTTACTCCCAGTCTCCCACTGCGCTTTACGCGGGCCCAGAACCAGGGTGGTTACATTTGAGTGACTTTTCTATGGTCAACCAAGTACGTCAGTCAGGCTGCTGTACATTTGCAATGATCCAAGCTCGATTGGGCCACAAGGTGAAGGGCCAGGTGAGGGTTTAACGAGACTGACATTGTTAATCTGACCCTTTATTTTGTTTTCCCACATTTTCTGCTTTCTCATGAGTCCTTTGTGCAGGTGTAGGTAACAGGCCCTTTCACTACTGTTCATGTGATTACATTGGCTCTCTTGGAAGTGATGTATTGTCCTGGTCTTTCATGGTTGAAACTCATCATCACTTCCCTGCCAGTCTATGCACACAACGAACCATCAAACTTGACCGCCCCTAGCTAGCTAGTCGCCGAAATGGTCGAAACCTCGGATCTATAACTCGTCTAAAAACTTACAGCCACTGTTTACCACCACGTTTCCTTTCGTCCAACAAGAAGCTGCGGCGATGTCGGCACACATACATCTATATTAAGTGCCCATATGAATAAGTACATGAGATCAATGGCGTATAAATGAACTTTTGCAGCGGAGAGCTTCGTTGATCATCTCGATGATAGGAAAGGCCGATGTTGTCTATTAAGATCCCATACAGCGTGTTACACTTTTCGATATTCCCGTGTATTTTTATTCCTCGGGCCTGCGGAGGTCTCCGGACGGTTTCCGGAGGGCCCAGGTTAATAGCATGGTGCCAGTCTCTGTTCTAAGTATGCAGTTCAGTGACATGACCGTCGGGGTTTTGAAGAACGTGGTAAAGAAACTGGTTTGGAAAAGGAAAAAAAAAAATTACAGGGTCTCGAATCTTTTCTCTTGCATGTTGTGGTGGGATGGAAGGGAGGGATGAGACTTGGTGTTCAAGGGAGGCAATACTCCGTTGTCTTGGAAGATCACCCGTATTTGGGTTGCTCGGGTATGCGAAATGTGTGTTTCTATGGTTAGCAATATGGGGGAAAATGAAGTGGCTGTCATAAATAGCATGGATTCATGAGAAAATAGACGGTGGCGTAGAGGAATGTGATAGCTACCAAAGGGCAGCGGTTGAGGAGTTACTGCGTAGTAGACTCTGGATGTTTGGTAGCTACCGAGCTTGTGAGGGTCATAACCAACCGAGACAGCGTTCACAGTATCGTGAGGTGGAGCTCACCAGGCATCGTGATCCCCTCAATAATGGCTGAGTCTACCCTAGACGGAGAAGATCGAAGAAGAGAACATAACATGTTACTAACACCCATAAGCATTGTTAGACTTGAAGCCTAGCCTAGCCTAGCAAACAATCCGAGACAAGCATACTGAAACTCATGGGTCACCGGACTCTCGGAAGCTCTCAATGCTGATGGGCGTTGATGTTTGCTTGATTCACAATCGCCTCAAACTTGGTGAATCCCATGCCGTCTGAGAAGTAGGGCCTAGCGCACCCAGCGGGGGTTATTACCCAACCCAAGAACTACCCTGGTCTGTATGATCCCTGAGCGCCCTCGTCCTCGTCCTCGGAATTGCGTCCAGCCGTGACAAACTCTCATGATCCGTGAATGATGACATGAATCGATCTTGTTGAGCATGTTCGTTTTTCTCTCGTCCGAAAGATCACCGAGCATGGAAGTCAGCTTGACCTACCCTTTTGCTAGTATGCACGCTATCATCATTTTTAGAAGAAGACTAATTTTAAAATGGATGTCTGTGAATGATTGTTCGATTTCAGGTGGTTGGCTTGAGGCTTGAAGCACCGCCATGGCTGCTCCCCACAAACTCTCGTCCCAAGTCTTGTTCACACCAAGTACCAACATCATCGTTCACAGTACAGAGTAGAACTCGACCCCTTTTTTTCGGATTTTACTATTCTTCAATTTTTTAAATTTAGTCTGTCACGCACTCTGATGTCTCAATGCCAACTGTAAAAAATACATTTTCGAATTGACTCTTCAATTTGAAAACCAATTGTGTATTTTTCCGTGTATAATTGTATGCAGAAATCCCTCTTTCCTGCGGATATCGGGAATATTTCTTTTGTTTACTTCCAGGACCCTTGCGTTATGATGCCTTTCTAAGCCAAGTGAAGCCACCCATTCCCATCTCTCCCATATCACGCTGCTTTGAAATCCCCCTCAAGACATTGTACCTCCCCGCTACACCCTATGTCTCACCATTTTCTCACGTTGCTGGCTCCTTGTCTCTCATGATTCATATTTACTATGAAGAAAGTTTCGTTATTCAGTTAATAAGGCAAGGTATTCCACCACCAAAAAAAAGTCTCCCTTGGAACCTACAGCATCGCCTTCACTGTACTTCACTGTACTTCACCCACCTCGAAGCCAAGTCCGCTACAGCTCTCAGCTAAGCCCGACTTAGCCGTCTCCACTCACTCGGCTGCCTGTGTTTTGTTCATGGTCCCCTCCCCTTCTAGCCTTCTAGGCCAACCTGAGGGAGGTACTAAACCAAACTGATGCTCGTATCTTCCCTCCCGTCGCCGACCACGCTCCCACCTTCTCAACTTGACTTTGTACTTGATGGCTTAACTTAATCCAACTTCTCCCCAGCCTCTTCAATCATTCACATTCACATTTCACGCTCACTCTTATCTGCCACTCTTATACGTCCGCTTGGGCCATTTTCCTTCAGTCTCCTTTTCTCCCAATCTATCTTTCGACTATCGTCCCGTAACTTGAGTTGTGCACTGCATTGCATTGGTCCCTCCCCCCGCTGTTCCCGACGTCTTACCATTTTTCAAGGGACTCGACCTTGACGTCGGCCTCACTGCTCCACTTGCATTGACCAGCAGGGTTCGACAGTACCAACCAACCTCCTGTCTCTCTGTCTGTTTGTCTTGCAAACTTTCACCGGCCTTATTAGACAATTAGGTTTCCTCCTTTTTGACTAGTAATTTATTGTCTGCAAATCTAGAGCATCATGTTCGCAATCCAGCAGCTACCCGAGTCTTCAACAATGCTGGACCTTCAGCGAAAACGGGCTCGGGATGAGGAGGCCAATACTCATGGGCTTGCCGACGAGCATCGAAATGTCAGTTTCCATCCTGCTTCGATGGCTTCACATGGCTTACGATAATTTACTGACTTTCATACAGAAACGAATTCAATGTTTGCCTCTGCGCACCTCGCCCCGAGCCTCTCAACAATGGCCCCCTTCCGCCGCCATGGTCTCTCCAAGTTACGAGTCGGATGTCCACTTCAATTCTCATGCCACCCAGTGGAACTCTGGCCAGGGGCAGATCATTCAACAAAATTACCAGAATGAAGCGACTATGGATATGATGGACACTTCACAACCACAGCAAGCCGGACTAGGTCGCCTGGGACAAGTCATGGCCGAATCTGACGATGTTAACGGACGCATACCTACACCTATCCAGCCCAGCTTTGCCGCGCAGGTGCGAGGTCAGCAGTGCGAGTGGGCAGGGCCAGGTCCGACAGTGTCAAGTTTAAATGGTGTTGTGAATATGGGCCATCACCAGACTGGCTTTTCTGACGACGAGTGCGTTCCCCGCACCATGGCTTCTGGCTGGCAAGCCATTCAGAACAACCGCCGCTTGCCTTCCCCTATTTCCGAAGGCGACGACACCATGTCCGGACACCCAATCACTCCTACCATTATGGAATTCGATGATCAATGTCATGGCAACCCCACACCCGGTACCGAACATTACGAATGTCCCATCGAATCATCACCGTCTCATGAGATGGAACATCCCAATGCGATGATGGACGTTGAAAGACGCCATTCAGCACAGGGAACTGACGAGGATGGCGAGCCAACGACTCCCTCACCCAGAAGGGGTCATATCCGCAGTAGACACACCGTCAACAACTGGACGTGGCAGCCCGGCATGAAGAAGAGCTTCAGTATAGGATACAGATCTGACTGTGAAAAATGCCGCCTCAAAGTACCAGGACACTTCAATCACATCATCGTTTCTTAGGGGAGCGAACATACGATTATCGACCCGTGTGTTGATGCTGCGCTATAGGACAGCCAGGTCCGACCCACAAACTGGAGAGAAAAACGTCGAGAGCTCAAGACCATGGCACGCTGCCTTGCACGCGCATCGAGCTGCCTGGGCATACAGACGTCTATTCCAGCTATATAATGCAAGCCTGAGAGGCTATACAGGAACCAATACTGCAATTTTTTTCCTACTGCTAGGCGTCAATGGTTGACTTATGGAGTTATGAGATTCGGACATAGGGGTATTACAGGTAACCCCATCATTCACTTGATATTGAGCCTCCTGAGTTTGCTCTTTTCCTTTGTTCTTTATGGCGTAACGAGTCTGGAGCAAGCGGGTTATGCGGATAGCGTTTTGGCATATAATACCTTACAAATGATCAGATCCAGCAAGAAAAACGATTGACTGGATCAATAATTAATAGCCAGTAGGTAGATTGTTGGTATAAATGAATACTGCATATACTACAAACAGCATAACATAATTCTAGAGTTGAGAGACAAGCAGATACGAATATAGATAGGATGACGAGCAAGTCATAGAAGCTACCCAAACATCTGATATTACTGCCCATTCATTAATCGTTTCAATGACTTAACAGTATAGATGTTGTTATATGGTAAAGTAGGGCTGGTTTTCCCTTTTATGGTACATACAAGATCGACCCCCGACGCCATCTAATGCACTGCCAATCTACACAAATATGATACACTTCCTCGCCCATTTTTTCCCTGACATCGTCACGTACATGCATGCAGCTTCCAAGGCTGCAACCCTCCCCGGCTCAAGCATAAACCTCCCCTCGTCTACCCCTATCCCTCACCAAGGCTTCCACCAGGGCTTCTTGGGAGTAGGGGCTTCTCCCGTTGTCTCGAGACCCAATTGGTCTAGGGTACCGCCTCTTCGCTGATTCTCTTTCTCGATCTCCCAGGCCTGACGGGCCTTGTTCTCGATTGAGCGTGCGAGATCGCTGTTACGCATACCCGCCGAGTCGTCCTCCTCGCTCAAGCTCTCGTAACCCAACCTCTGCTGCGAAGAACCCTCCTCCTCACCCTCCTCCGCACGGGCAAGCTTATTGGAGAAGATACCTAGGACGCCCTTACCCGATGACTTCTTGGCTTCCTCGGACTTGTTGCCCTCGAGGGCAGGCTGGAGATGCTCCTCAAAATGCGTGCGGTGGGAGGGTGCGGAGAGGAGAGGAGGGAGTTTGGTACCCTTGGCTTCGGCGGCACGGTTGGCTTCTTCGACGAGAAGGATTTGCTCTTCGGTGGCTTCGCCCTTGAGGTAGGCGAGACGGGCGGTGGCGAGTTCGTCAGCTTCGAGTTTCTTCTGGGCTTCGATCCATTCCTCGCGACGGGCGCGGTTATATCGGAGCATGTCCCAGACGGAGTAGACAGAGACAACAGTAGCAACAGCTATACGTCACCATTAGCAACCGCAGTTCCTCTACAAAGGGCATATATAGGGAGATCGCCAACATACCAGTGAATATAACAATTCCTCCTACGGTCCATCGGTGCGCTACGTCCAGAAACCTCCTCGACACATCGATAAATTTATCCGTCTTGCTGATCTGTGCCTTCTGCGCAGCCAAATGCGCCTGCCTCAACCTCCTCACACGCTGCTCAGGTGTCTCTCCAGGAATCCGAGGTGCCTTTGGCGTGACAGCCGAGGCGGACTTTGAAGTGGCATGGGGAATAGTGGAAGTGAAGCGAGTAGCGTCCTTGACACTCCTCGGACCGAGTCTTGACGCCATCTGTGGCGATCTGAAAGGAAGGACGAGCGATTTGGTTCCCAAGGGCTCTACCCAGGATTCGAATTGACGAAAAATGATTCGTGCGTGATGTTTACGGGCGTTGAGGAAGAGGAACAAGGCGTTTCGGGATGGGAGGAGGCCCAGCTGGAAGTGGTGTCATGAGATTTTTCGGGAGAGTTCCCAGGGTGGGAGAGGCTAGACGGTGGGAATTGTGGGAATTTGATTGGTGCGGATTAGCTTCGGTTGATGGGAATTGATTCACGAAGAGTTGCTGAAGAAGGTTTGATAGATGATTTTCATTGATGATATAACATCGAATTTTTGATGGAAAAATGCATTGTGTATCTCGTTATTCAACTTCTATTCAAAAGTGCATATTTACTGAGGCATGTCCGTGATATTCTTTACGTTTCAGATGAAACGTGTTGACGGGCTGCTGCAACTGGATAGTACGTAGGTATCAGCGCAATTTTACGACCAGGTCCAATTCAATGTTGGTGGTATAACTGAAGCTGAAGTTCATCAGGGCCTTAACAAGCTCAATAAATCTTTTGTTCAGATACGTTAGCCATGGAAGCCTGCATCATTATCTATCTACCTGTAGAATAAAACAAAAATACGTCTAAGGGATTAAAGCAGCATGGGCCTAAGCACAAACTCAGACGCGTTCAAGCAAAGCGCTTTCAAAATTACACTGAAGGAGCAACTGGACGATGTGCGATTCAACATTTAATCTTGAGCTACAATATAAGCATCTTCTTCATGCCCTTGCATATAGCAAAGCACACAATGAAAATGAGGTGATAAATCAAAAATTACGCCCCCCATGGCCCCGAAGGACAATGAAGTGCAGAACGACTCCGCGATGTGCAATGCAGGCCTTCCACACTGAACCT
>JABFFC010001105.1:0-10806 GCA_013623535.1 Fusarium penzigii
AAGGGATAGGAACGGTTGGAAGGTGTTTTAGTGTATTTACTCAAAGGGAATACTATACGGAAGAAAAGGGGTTCGAAAACAAACAAAAAAAAAAAAAAAAAAAAAAAAAAAAAAAAGAAGAGAAAAAAGAAACACAGCAATTTTCCTGTGCAAATTCGATTGATGAGGCCTGTCTTGTTTGTGTGTGTAGGAAGCCTCCAAAAAGACAAAAAGAAACAAGAAAAAAGAATCCCCGAGACCTGGCTCGAACAGGTGGCCTTTCGGTAAGATGTTAATCCATTACAGCCGAACGCTCTTCCAGCTGAGCTACTCGGGGAGAACATCTCGTATGAGATGGAGTCGCCATTGGAAGATGGGGTTGGAAGAAGGAGTTGGAAATGTACATTATATACTACATTGTCTCAATAATGTCCTTGATGCGAACATTGTCCAACATCTTCAGCAAGGCACGCGTCATTGGTACACGTAACCCATAACAATACCCAACATATCCTTTGATTCAAGTTTCGTTCACTTGTTTACTCCTCCACCGCATGTCTCCTTCACTCATGCCGTGTCATCCCCTTCTCTTAAATCTGTGGTATTCAAGTCCCTTCACCATTGTTTTGACTGTGATTGAAGCGTGTGAGTGGACAAGACTAGAAACAAGGGGACCTTTCGCGACAGCCCCTGAGATGGAGCTAATGCGACCCGCTGACACCCGTCAAAGGTGTGTCCCACCTTGTCAGCACCTTGCATTTGTTGAGCTGTTTATGCTTGAAGTATCATGGATAGTTTCAGAGGATTTTATATTCTAATCTCCGGTGATTACTGTCTTTTTATGAGAACCCAAACTGTACATCTCCCATATGGTTTGTTTGCTTATCAATCAATGGAGAGTTTAAGCTCACTCCAGCCAATGGGTCCAAGCCCGAGACGAGGCATTCCAGCAACTCGCATGATACACCAACCATCATTAGGGGCTTATGCATGTGTTGATTGGTTTTTGACAGATTCGTCCATGTCCTGCAACTAATCTTTCCGTGACTCACATCCTGCATTTTCTCCCATCATCTATCGCTGCCAGCAGGATACATAACAGAAACATAGTGTAGCCAAACAGGGCATACCGCAACGAGCGCGACCACCACGGCTCAAAATCCTCCTCTGCGCCGTTCTGAGGGAGCCAGTAAAGTGCCGATGTTTGACGTGTTGTGAACTGGTAGCAGATAATCCTGGCCACCTTGATCAACGGCCTGCAGATGATAGCGCAGAATACAATGCTTCCTAAAAGCACGATAATGCCAAAGCCAATACTCGATCTAATAGGTTCTCCGACAACAAGTCCAATGAGTTTGAGCATAACCTGAGTCACCTCAAAATGGAGCATGCCCACCATCATGAAAGCAGCAAAATCTAACTCATCGTTTCGTAGACTTTTGCTCGTCCATTCAGCTTTGCATCCTTGATAAGCGACAGCAAAAGCAAGACTCAACAAAGGAACATCCCAGTACCCCAGGCCCAGGAAATCAAAAGTATTATTTGTCCACGAGTACATAACCCAGATCGACGTTACGGCCAACTGGACGCATGATGAGAATGCGAGGAGACAATAATTCAGAAACTCGGAAGTCGAGGGTAACAGCGGCCAGACAAGGATTGGGAGAAATGCCCCAAAAGATAAGAAGGATTTGTAGAGGTCGATATTTGCTTGGGAATGCTCGATGCAGGCTGTGGTTGTAGCGTTGAGGGCTGTGATGATGAGGTCGTCAGAAGTGTAGTCTACTAGCGACGACATGGTCAAGTCTTGGTGCTGGTGTTTTGAATATCGACACGATGTTATGGTATTATCCGAAAGCTGATTGATGGGCAGGCATAGCTGGCGATAATGGTTCTTGTATGTTGTGGTTTGAGGCCATCTCCGCTAAGCTCAAGGTTTTTGACATGTAAGTTCATGCACGCAACAAAACCTTGATTTAAGTCGACACATTGCAGACCTCCTCCGACAGACACATTTATTCTATTCACTATTTGCTATTAATTGTCTTTAACTACATGCGTATGCTGAGCTTAATTTCAAATCTGGTCTTCCAAAATGAAGGCCATATACAGTTGCGTCACATGTCAACGGTCAACTGCTGATGTTCTAGACCTTGACCGTTGTGTGTTTATGACATATTCATCCGCTGCATACATCCCATTGTGGTATCATCTTGGATAAATCCATCGACAGCCTTCACAATAATTCACCTCACGTCATCTCCTTACCAATCGAGATACGGAGCTCCTGGTGACAAACCCCAAAAAGCTGTACTTCCCTCCTTCAACTCTTGGGGTTATTCTCGGCTATTTCCTCGCAGATCCATTGTGTGGAGAAATGAGATAACCAATGAACCTCCTCTCCTTTCTTCAGAATAACTCAGGAAAAGGAGGCCATCTCGACGCTAGCGACTCATTTGGTAGTTCATTCAGCACATTAAAATTTTTAACCTCGTCAATCCTTGTCCATCTCGATGGACTAAACCGAAAGGAGTTGACTCCAAGGAGTGGCTGCGCTTTGGGGAGCGAAAAATACACTCCGGAGATAAGTTTTATTCAGCACAAGCATGCGATGAGACATTCTGTCGTGTAATCGACACTACTGACTGTCGTAAAACTCGGTGGGCTCGTCCATTTGTAATGTACGTATGGGGACAGCCCTAAACGTTAGTTATCTTTTTGCATTTGTAATCTGGTGATGCAAACATGCATCCGTGAATTTAAGATCGTCCTCTTCCCCCCAAGATGGTGTCCAGACTAGACTCTCATCAACCATTGTTGCTACTCGATGACGCCCCTCGTCTTTCAAGACGAAAAAAGGCCATCCCGATAGATATACCGTATTTTATTCTGCATTTGTTATTCTTGTCTGCTTTACACATTAATTCCACAACACTTTACACCCGTCACTTGTTCGACTCAACAAAATGGTTCACCACAATGGTGCTCACGATGACACTCACAATGACGGCCGCTGGGGTGAAGACCAACAAGGCTCAATCTCCATCTCTGCCGCGGTTGAAGGATTCCACCACCTTACACGAGAAATATCAACCATGTCTCATCGCCGTCAATCAAAGGCTGAGGTTCCACGTCGTGAAATTGATAGCGACTCAACACGCCGCCCAAGTCTCGAAGATGACGAATTTGACCTCCCAGAGTTTCTCCAGAGGGGAGTGATGGATGCAAGGACATCGGATGGTGGCCCAACAAAGAGGCTAGGTGTTTCTTTCAAAAACCTGACTGTCAAGGGCTCCGAGTCAACATCGTCTTTTGTCAAAACACTACCAAGAGCCGTTCTCAACACATTCGGTCCGGATTTATGGAATTTCGTCACCAACAAAGTCCCCGGTTTGAAATTCAACAGAGTGCCAACTGTCGATCTCATTCGCGACTTCACAGGCACTGTCCGACACGGAGAAATCATGCTTGTTCTAGGCAGACCGGGCGCGGGATGCTCAACATTTCTGAAAGCCATTGCCAACTACCGAGGCGAATACGCTGATGTCCAGGGCCAAGTCTACTACGGTGCCATCTCTGCCAAGGACCAGAAACACCAATTCAGAGGAGAAGTCGTCTACTGTGAGGAAGATGATAGACACTATCCGTCTTTAACAGTGTGGCAGACATTATGGTTTGCTCTCAAGAACAAGACACGCAAGAAGGACCAGTGGACAACGCCCATCATCCTCGACGCCTTTCTACAGATGTTTGGTATCGAACATACAAAAGATACGCTCGTCGGCGACGAGCACACCCGTGGTGTCTCTGGAGGAGAGAGAAAACGTGTTAGTCTTGCCGAGACGTTGGCTACGCGAGCTTCTGTCGTGTGCTGGGACAACTCAACTCGTGGACTTGATGCAAGCACTGCCTTGAGCTTTGCAAAGTCACTGCGTGTCTTCACGGACGTTAGCGAGAGGACTACCCTTGTGACGCTGTATCAGGCCGGTGAATCGATTTACGAGTTGATGGACAAGGTTCTTCTCATCGATGAGGGACGTATGCTCTTCCAGGGACCTGCGTCCGAGGCAAAGCAGTACTTTGAAGATCTTGGTTATCAATGCCCTCCACGACAGTATGTACCCCTTTTTATCAGCGCACAAACACTCAGCTAACCTTGTAGAACTACTGCCGACTTCCTGACCTCCATCGCCGATCAAAACGCTCGACACTTCAAACCCGGCCGAGAAGACACCACGCCCAAGACCCCCGAAGAACTCGAACGTGCATTCCGCGCAAGCCAACACTACCAACGCGTCCTAGCCGACGTCCAAGACTACGAACAAGAAAGCCAGATCGAGACGGACAAACACAGGGTCTTTGAGGAGACAGTCCAGCAATCGAAATCCAAACACGTCACCAAGAAGTCCCCCTTCACAATCTCCTTTCCCCGCCAAGTTGCTGCCTGTCTCCGTCGTCAGGCATGGCTGTTCTACCACGAGCGTAGTTCCTTCTACACCAAACTCACCATCATCATAACCATTTCTATTATTGTCGGATCACTTTTTAATGAAATCGACTCAGGGGCCACCTCGTCCGCATTCTCCAAATCCAGCATGGCTTTCTTTGCCGTTGCTTTTGTGGGATGGATGCAATTCGCTGAACTCATGCCGGCTATCCAAGGACGCACGACTATGGAGAGACAGAGGCAATTTGCGTTTTACAGGCCGTCGGCGGTTGTGTTGGCGAGATCGATACTTGATCTACCGGTTCTCTTCGTGCTGGTAGTGGCTTTCTCGATCACCTTCTACTTCATGGCCAGATTCGACGTTGACGCCAGCAAGTTTTTCATCTTTATCCTGTTTGTCTATACTGTCTCTCTGTCACTTACATACTTGTTCCGCATGTTTGCAGCATTCTCCAGTACTGTTGACGATGCCATTCGATTTGTCGGAGTTTGTAAGTATCGCCCTGATATCAACCAGTTTGACAAGTCTAACGTATCTTAGTCATGAACATCATGTTTATTCTTGCCGGTTATGTTATCCCGCGAAGCACTCTTCTGAGTGATCTCCCTTGGTACGGATGGTTCACATACATCAATCCCGTTTCATACGGTTTCGAGGCTATTCAAACAAATGAATTTAATGGTCTGGAGATGGAGTGTAGTGAGGAGAATCTGGTACCAAGAGGTGCTGATGCCCAAAGCGGATATCAAGGATGCAGTCTTCCTGGAGCACCCACTGGGAGCACCCAAGTAGATGGACTTACTTATCTTGAGGTCTCGTTCAACTTGTAAGTCTATGTTTCTTTATTTCTTTTATTAACAGAGACTAACATAGCCAGCCTCCGATCTAATCTTTGGAGAAACTTTGGAATCATCCTCGCCCTGACAATCTTCTTCCTCATCGTCAACATGATCGCCGTTGAAAACATCCACTTCAACAACTCGAGCGCCCAGTCCACCATTTTTGCCAAACGTTCATCCTCCAAACCAAAAGAGGAGCGTTCTCACGACCCGGACGAGGAATTTGAAAAGATTGGTGATGGAACTAGTGTCTTTACTTTCAAAAACGTCAACTACACGGTCCCCTACGGCTCTGGTACTCGCCAACTCCTCAGCAATGTCTCGGGATACGCAAAACCTGGGAAAATGGTTGCTCTTATGGGCAGTTCCGGTGCTGGAAAGACAACGCTTCTCAACACTCTGGCTCAGCGACAGAAAGTGGGCGTAGTATCTGGCGACATGCTTGTTAACGGACGACCACTGGGTGAAGAGTTTCAACGAGGAACCGGTTTCTGTGAGCAGCGTGATATTCACGAGGGTTCAGCCACTATTCGCGAGGCACTGGAGTTTTCAGCACTCTTGCGCCAGGAGAGAGACGTTCCTCGTGATGAAAAGATCGCATACGTCGACCGGATCATTCATCTTCTAGAGCTTGACAGCTTGGAGCATGCTATCATTTCTTCTCTCACAGTCGAACAGCGTAAGCGAGTGACTATTGGTGTTGAACTAGGTAAATATAATATCCCTTGCTGCAGGCAAAACTCTACTAACATTTCATAGCTGCCAGACCGTCCCTTCTTCTCTTCCTCGATGAACCAACTTCCGGTCTCGACAGTCAATCAGCCTACTCCATCGTCCGATTCCTCCGTAAACTTTGCGACGCCGGCCAAGCCATCGTCTGCACCATCCACCAGCCTTCCTCCGACCTGATTGAACAATTTGTTATGATCCTGGCTCTTAACCGCGGCGGGCACACCGCATACTTTGGCCCCGTGGGAGACAACGGATCCGTCGTTATTGACTACTTCGCTGCTAGGGGATTCCACTGTCCTCCCAGCCGTAACGTTGCCGAGTTCATTCTAGAAACTGCTTCGCGACCCAGCATGAATGACAAAGGAGTGATGATTGACTGGAATGAGCAGTGGAGGCAGAGTGATGAAGCGAAGGCTATTGATGCTGAGATTGATAGCATCAAGGCTGAGCAAAAGGAAGTACCCTCGACTGGGAAGAAACCCACCAAGTTCGCTGCTTCTACACTGGAGCAGACTATCCTGCTCACCAAGAGAACATTCATCCAACATTGGCGAGAACCACATTACGTCTACGGTCGTCTCTTCATCCACGTCACCATGGGTCTACTCGTTGGCTTTGTAAGTACTCATATGTCCTTCCCCCAACCTACCAGGACTAACAACTCCAGACCTTTTGGGAACTTGGCAACGATGTCGCTTCGCTCCAGAACCGCATGTTCAGCACCATTGTCTACGCTTTCTTCGTCCCTCCCGCCATCGTCAACAGTGTTGTCGTCATGTTCTTCCGCAACAGAGAACTCTGGGAAGACCGTGAACTTCCCAGCTGCACATATGGCTGGGTGGCATTCTGCACAGCCAATATTGTCACTGAGATACCAATGTCGATTGTATCTGGTACCATATACTTCCTGCTGTGGTACTTCCCCGGAGGTTTCACGTCCGACCCCTCAGTTGCGGGATATGTCTACCTGATGGTGATACTCTGGTCCTTGTTCATGGCTAGCTGGGGACAGTGGATTCCTGCCTTTGGACCATCCTATGGTACCATTTCTAATGTGAGTTTGCACCAAAAAACTAGGACTCTGTTCTAGTCACTGACCCTGACAGATTCTCCCTTTCTTCTTCTGCATCATGGCCCTTTGGAACGGAGTATTCGTCTCATACTTTACAATGCCCGCCTTCTGGAAGTACTGGCTATACTACATCAACCCATCCACCTGGTTCGCCCGTGGCGTTCTTTCAGCTACTCTGCCGCTCGTGTCAGTGCAGTGCAGCGACACTGAATTTGCTCGATTCGATCCCCCTCCTGGCTCCACCTGCGGTGAATATGCAGGTTCCTTTGTCCAGGATGTCGCCATGGCAGGGTACCTCGAAGACGAGAACGCTACATCTAACTGTGGATTTTGCCCCTACAATACCGGTACCGAGTTTATGCGAACACTCAATGTAGAAGCGGGCGATAAATGGCCTTGTCTAGGATACATGATTGTGTACCTGATAGCCAATGTGTGTCTGGTCTACTTTTTTACGTATACATGTCGAATCAAGGGATGGACATATGGATTTGGGACTTTGGCTAAGGGGAAAGCGTGGTTGAAGGCGAAAATGCTCAGAAAGAGCACAGCTTCCAATAATGCTGGAGATGTTTAAGCAACGAGACCGTGGATAGAGCTTGACAAGAATATTTTAGAATGTGAATAGAATAGATTAGATCAGATGTTAGACAAAACAGTAAACCGCTTGAATCTTGACTACCCCGAAATCCCGAAATCTTCAAACCCGCAGTGCCGTCATCCGATATTAGATAGGTCTAGAACAGAACAGAACAAGACCTTCGAGAAAGGCCCAGACTAGAACCAGTTACAAGGACTGTTCCAAATCATCGTGATCTCGGAAGTCCAGGCCTAGATCCATCACGATTGCTGACGATGGCTTCTGAGCTAGCCCTTTATGCCAACTAGTGGACGGGAGCGTACATTTATCTGTCGATTTATACCAAATGTCAGACGACATGACCCAATCTTCGAGCAGTGACATCAAATCAGCCAAGGGTTAGGTTCCCGATGACTTGGATTTTCAAGATGGCATGGTTGTGAAACATCTCAGCTCATGCTATTATCATTGTTGTCAGAAGCCATACTGATAGACATACCCCTACTCTCTCACCGAGGGATTATCTCTACAATAACCAAGTCCCGAAAACCGTGGAATTGCTTTTTCCTCTCAGTAGAACCACAACTCTCAGGTATGGCTTGGTCAGATGATATTGGTTGAAGCAAGCCCAGCAGCGGACAAGGGGGTCTGGATCGCAATTTAGCAAACAAGGGAGAAACTCGGGCAGAACCGTTGGTGGCGTCTCGGAAAGGGATGGCAAAGCTTTATGGTAAAATGACGGGCCAAGGGAGGGTTAGATTGCCAGGTATCGTCGACCAGGGCTCATGGTTGCTCAAGGAACTCGGGGTGTCGAGAAATGACAAGTGACAGGATATGGACGAGGAGGACCGCAACAGAGCCATGTTTAGAAGCATCGAGCTATGATTAATGGTGTCTTATTTAAATTACTACACTAAAATCTCAGGATATCAATACCGTCCGGTAAACCTGGCGCCTTATCCAAAAACCACCTTAAACCCTTCAATAGAAATCCTCACCATAGTTAAGCTGTACGAGACCCGGGTATCCTGTTTCCTGACTCGAGGGTATCATTCGAATCTATAGAGCAGCGTCTGTCCCTGACAAACTTGGGCCATGTGTTTGTCAAGACGAGGTACTTGATGCTGTGCTCAGCATCGTCAAAGATGGTGGCATCAAATCCATCAGGGATGTCACCCCGGTATAGAGCCCTGTCGCTGATTGATGTAGTCTCGCGAACTGACTCGGTGGTCATGATCCCTGTTTCTGATCCGTGGGCCGATGCAGCGGACGATTTGACCTTGGGCGTAGTCATGGCGAAGGAGTCGAAGGGTGTAGCAGGGTCAATGTTGTGCTTGTCGCCGTACAGAACACGAGCCGATGATTCAAACACTGTCTCTAGACGCTTGGTATGCTGCGATGATAAGTTTACTTGAACCTCGGCATCACGGGCGCTGACAAAATTGATGTAGATTCGAAGAGCACTGTTGAATCGTTCGCGGACAAGTTCTTGTACGTCATGGTCTTTGAGCTTCTCGGGGTCGCGGACAGCGGGGGGCAGCGACGACTTCCACTCCGCGACGGCTCGCAGGAACGCAATGTTCTCACCAGAAAAGTCGCGAAGTGCTGAGAATTGCTGCAGCGGTTCGGGGTTGCGCTCGAGGACGTACTCGAGAGCTTCCATTGTGAGAACACTCTCGCCCGACGCGCTCTTGACAGAACCGTCTTTTGACCAAGACGTCAGCGAGGAGCCGGCGACGGTGGTTGATCCGGAACTGATTGACTTGGCAGGCTTTCCAAAGTTTTTCTTGTTGAGCTGCCATTGGGCGATGGAGTCGAGAGTTTCCTGGCGGAGGGTCTGGTGTTGGATGACTTCCCAGCAAGGGAGGAAGATGGTGAAAATTTCAAGGGCCATGATGGAAATGGCGATCCTGGCACGTGTGAGATTGAATGTCTTGGAATGTAATGTCACGATGTCGGGCCTGATTTTGGCTTACCATTGGGGAGGAACCCAGACCTTATTCACGGTCGCCATGCCTGGTGTATACAAGGCGATGAGCCACATGGGAGTAGCATGAAGACTAACCCTGATTAGAGGATGTTTTTCATCATGTTAAAAAAGCATGACTAACCTTGACAGACAACAAGCAACGGTCTGAGTCCTCCAGCCTTGAGTGTCGTTGATACCACGGGCTTGCCAGAGGATATAAGGAGCGATGATCCACGCCCAGAGGAACTGCCAAAAGACCGAAGGCCACCTTCCCACGTCAGTTTTGATAAATATGAATTATTGGTTATCTGTTGAGCTTACCATTCCCAGCCTCTGCCCATCTGACTATGCGTATACTCTTCAGTGCCAGTAATCTCGGTACCAGGAATACCGAACGAAGGATGAAATTTGCGAGAGATGAGGAACATGACTAAAGAGAGTGCGAACTTGAAGGAGTCAGAGACCACGGTGAAAGAGACAGAAACAAGAACATACCTGAAAAGCCAGACCAGTACCGACGAGAATGAAGATTCTCTTTGTATAATCGAGAGATCGGAAACGGCCGACGAGTGACTTGTTGTGGGAACGTTTACTCTTAACAGAAGCAGCATCTGAACTAAAAAGTTCTCTTTGCAGCTTTGCGACATGAATGAATCGACTGTTGGATGCGTGGAACAGACCGATTCCACAGGGAAGATAAATGCTCATGATCCAAAATTCCACCTGGGGCGAAGCAGTAGGGAACCAGACATAGCCGGTCTGAACAGCTCCCCAGTAGAGGTGTAGAAGGATGATGGCGAAAAAAGAGAGTGGTAGACCTCGAATTCGAAGAATCGGCATATCGCGACGGCGCCATAGAAAGTACATTCCACCGGCAACGATGAAAGACCAGGCGAAAGTAAAGACGATCCAGAAGATACCAAGACCGTCAAGCTTGGCTTCGGAGTTAACATGGTGTTTGGACTCGGCCATGATTGCTAAATTGTAGTAAATGGTATAGAAGATTGACAGAGGAAACGAGGAGAGTCCCAGTTTCCCCAGAATAAGAATAGAATAGAGACAAATGGGAATTCGAAGAGTAGTTGGCAAAGGACACTTTAAGAAAGACAGGTGGAGGGTTTCAGCAGGGACAATTACATAAATTGACCGTTGGAAAATTGTAAAAGGAATGTGAGTCTCAGTAGGAG
>JABFFC010001247.1:0-14387 GCA_013623535.1 Fusarium penzigii
GTGTTGGCCAAAGCTGCACTCTTCTCTGCCGCCGTGTTGGCCATCTCTCCTGCGCTTGCCATTGCATTCTGGGTGACTTCGCGACCACGAGGAGAAGTGACGAGGGGTGCGGTGAAGACAAGGTTGGCACCGAGGACAACCAGCCAGAAGGGGTTGATGACCTTGACAAGCCAGTATAGACCTGTGCAAGCGACAAAGGCCTATTGAGGGTCAATACCATGGCCACAATGAGAATATTCATATTATTGGAGAACTTACACCGAAGGTTTTGTCTAGATCCTGTCCCCAGAAGACCTTCTGGATCTGAACCACAGCGTACTGAACAAAGTCATGGACATCCTTGAGCGTGGCGTTGAGGGTAGGTTCAGGGACTCTCTTGTATTCTCGGGGTCGAAGACGGGAAAGGAAGGTGTCGGGGCCGAAGGACCGTGCCGAAAACTCGGTGACTGACATGACTAGTAAGACAAATTAGTATTGATGTGTCTCTTTTGTTGGGGAGGAGATTGTTCTTACCACCAAGGGCGATTGCGGCACCCTTGAGTGCGTACTGGGTGAGCGGCAGATAGTGTAGACTGAAGAGAATGGCCATGACACCAAAGTATGAGCCGAGGGTTCGAGCTGGGTCCTCCCACTGCGTAATCAATCAGTAACTGTTCTGTCGGCTTTTGGAAGCGGAAGCCTTTGAGATGGAACCTACGCTAATGTATCTGTAGAGGCTGTCTTGATGAGCTGAGGGTGTTGGTCAGTTTGTTCTTTTCTGGTACCGCTGTCGTTCAAACCTACCGACAATCTCTTTCAGTGGTCCTCTTGTTTCCTCTTGATCGTGGGCCTCGTTCTCCATGTTGGGACCACGTCGGCCTGACATGGACATTCTGGTTGCCGCACTGACTGAAGAGAAAGAATATGAGTGACGGCAGAATCAAGATGGCAAATGTAAATACATACTCTCAGCAGCATTTGGCTCCGAGTGCTGGATACCGTCCACTCGGGCACTGGAAGGCATTCTGGTGAACTCGTTGTTGTTCATGATGATTTGAGTGATGAGACAAGAAAAAAAAGGTGTATAATGGGAACTTGATGGAAATAAAATCAGCTCGGGGTGCTGAGAATGCTCTTTATAAGCATCATTGCAACAATTGTCCTTGTTGGCACGGACATTCCAGAGCTATGATGGAGCATCGAATGTTGGTTCACTGTCAAGCGTGCTATGACGAGTTTTGTGTTTATGTGTTACGTTACTAAGCTGTCAGAGGCTGGAGCTTTTCGTCATCCAAGAACACCAACTTGCTGGACAATGACCTCGACACTGCGTCGTCGTTGAACTATTTACCCCTCTTTGAAACCTGCTTGCCGTCTATGCGCTACCGTTCTGCTTCAATTCATGACGTTACTGGCGGGTTTTCTGCTGAAACAAAATGACACAATGCCTGCTGGGGGGATTTCATTCCGGAAGATTCCCCTTGCTTGAGAGTCTTGGTCAGTTCAATTCAATTCAATTCAGACCCTTTATCATGGAGCATTAGACCACGCCTTCTGTATTCAAAGGAGCACTTGTTTAGATATAATTGGAACAATTGAACCCAGAATTATCACTTTATTCGCATGTATCTATTACTCTGCCATTGACGCCATTCCAACTTCCAAGTCATCCCATCCGTCTGTGATGGGACACTTGTCCCGTGGTGACGTTGCCATCTATTGCGTACCTGCACTTGGCGTAGCCCTACCGTTAGCTTGTCGACAAAAAAACTCAATCTCAAGCTCTTTTTTGTGTCCGATCTCAGGCATCTTATCATGATCTGCCAGCATTTGATCAGAGATGATCCACATTACGTGGGTAGAGTGCCGCAACAACCGTAATGGGCTCGCAACAGGATTGAAGGGCACTGTACCTCACTAGGCAAGATTTAATTTACGGGATTTCTGTGGCATTGTGGCGTGCTATGGCAGTGCTGAGACTTGCAGACCTGAGGATCTAGACCAGCTTTGCCAATGCGATCAACTAAGGACAGTCAGTACCTGTAATGAGTACCACAATTCCAAAGCATGCAATCTAATAATAGCAGAGTAAAACCTAGCCAGCATCGACATAGACAGGAAACAACGGAGATAGTCACAAGTGATTACTGTAGCACTGTTAGGAACACATGAACCAGTACATGCACAGCTGGCAATTGCAACAGCTTACATATGATAGAACACGGACAGATAAACATGGCTTAACTCCAACTTGGTTCTCAGACGCAAGTATATTGATACGGTATATCATCATGTATTTGATTCGTCGGAAGATCTTGTAAGAAATCCCGACACTGCTAAATTACTGCTCAACATTCTCCACCAGGAAGCAATGGACGCCGTCCCAATTACTTGGCATTCTCTCATCCTCCAGAATAAATAACAGGGCCATTTAAACCTGAGTCTCTGTAGCATTCTCCGACACCTTCATTTCCTTATGCATCGCCATAGCACCCTTTGGATCATCCAAGGCGTGGGGCACAAGCTGGTCGCCGAAAAGCACGTCCATCTGCTCCAGGGTACGTCCCTTTGTCTCGGGGTAAAAGAACCAGAAGCAGAGAGCAGCGATGAGATTGAAGACAAAAAAGACATAGAAATATCGGAATCCAATGTGAGTGAGTGCGGTAGGAGAGAACTGGGCAAACACCAAGTTCACAAGCCAGTTAGTGAAGGTGGTGATGGCATTGCCAAGAGCACGGACTTCGACAGGGAAGATCTCGGCCGGGTAGACCCAGGAGATGATACCAAGAGGCGTGTAGAAAAGGCTGAAGACGAAGTTCATGGCGACCATGGAACGCAGCTGGTTGGCATTGTCCGGGTTGATGTACTGGGCCTGAACAGCGTTGACAAGGAGTGCAGCCCCCAAGCCAATGGCTGAGATGATGAGAGGCTTGACACGTCCGACCTTGTCGAGAAACCAGAGACCGATGGTGCAGTATACAATCGAGAGGGCGCCGCTGATGCCGATAATCATCAGAGAGGTTTGGGTATCGATGCCGAGAATCTCATAAATACGAGGTCCATAGCTAGAAGATCCAGTCAGCACGAGTTGAGAAGCAACGCTACCTTCAATAGACAATACTTACTAGTTGATAACGTTGATACCAGACAGAGGACCAAAAGCCTGAACACCACATCCGAGCAACAGTCTCTTTCTCCACGAAGGCTTTGTAAGGATGGACATGGTAGAAACCCTTCCAATCTCTCGGTCGGCGGCGATAACGTCTCGAATCTCGATGAACTCCAAGTCAATCTTGGCGGGGTCTTCTCCGTTTCGAAGCTTTGCAAGAACGGCACGGGCCTCGTCGTGTTTATCCTTCTCCATCAACCAGCGAGGAGATTCGAGTAGGAACCAGATGCCGAAGAAGAGGATGAGAGCTGGTACACATTGAAAAGCTAAGGGAAATCGCCCTTGTCCACCATGTTAGTAGATCTCGAGAACATGTAGCTGGATGTGAGTGCTTACAAGAAAAGGCCGTCTTAGAGAAGGAACAACCATAACCAAGCCACTGTGCGACTAGGAATCCCCAGCTAAGGAACCATTGAAGCAGGCCAGAGAGAGCTCCTCTCCATTTAGGTGTAGAAAGTTCGGAAGCGTACATCGGGATGGTGCTGGTCAACATGCCAACGGCGGTACCACCAAAGAAGCGGCCAACGATGAGCATGGCCATGGACGTGGCTCCAGCTTGTAACGCAGAGCTGATGAGGGAGACGATGGAACCGAAAAGGATAGTCTTCTTGCGGCCAAGTTTGTTGGCAACGGCCTGCGAACGGTTAGTTGACCTCGATCATCAGAAACAAAGGACCGTCTCCTGGTGAAGGGGCGTAATTACCATGTTGATCATAGTTCCCAACACAGCACCACCTTGGAAAGAGCTGACGATGGCTCCGGCAGTATCATCGCTGGGGGAGTCGAAGTATTCTTCGAAATGAGGAAGAGCAATAGTAGAGCTGATAATACCAGAATCGTAGCCAAAGAGAAAACCACCTACAGCCAGAAAGGCCGCAGAGGTGATGGTGATGACATTGCCGCTAGGCATGGCTACTATCAGATGAAAAAGATCCTGTGTCTTGATAGAGAAGATGGATGGATTGGAGATGGAGGATGAATCGACTGAGGCCTGGGTAGACGCGAGTCCTTATATAGCGCTACCCCGGATTTGTGACCTCTCGTAATGCGGAGAAGTCCCAGGCAACGGGAGACACTCAACTCTCTACCCCTGGACAGTGTAAGTGTCGACGAAACAGACAATTTCGGTGGGATATTGCCCGAATGGTGACCTCCTTGAATATTGACAGGAAGAGGTGCAAAAAAATTGAATGCCTCGAGGTCACCCGAGCAAGGGGGGCTTCCCGACGGGGAGTGGTAGCGTCATGATAGTTTCACGCCCACCCGCTACCAGTCAACGACACCCTCCCTTGTTCGTGGAATAGTGCGGAGCGTGTGGGGAGTCTTTGCCTCCACAGAGTCCTTTGTTTTGAGTCAATGATCAATCTCATGAGTTGTCTGGTCTGACCATCGAGTGAAAAGAACGCAAGCATTGCCGAAATCAGACCCGTTCATTATCCTGGGTTAACGGACACAATTGACCCGAAAGAAAAAGCGAGGGGCCAAACATAATCCATTGATCTGAACTTGGGACTTTTGCCTACTGCCATCTTTTCCTTCCATGTTTGCTTCACCATCCCCTCCCCCAATCAAACACCAAGTAGCATTCACGATGGAAGTCATCAGCTGTGGTATACACGGCTTTGGCGAAGTTGTCGGTATCGACGTCGACAAATTTCGTGTCTACTGGAAGCTCAACATCCCCGATGAGCATACCACACAAGTGGCATACCGCCTTGTCGTATCGGACACCAAGGGAAGCCAGGCCCCGGAAGGAGTCTTGTTTGACTCGGGTCGTGTCGAAAGTCAGGAACAGCGCAACATCTTGTGCAATCCAGATGGGGGCTTCAAATCGACTGCCTTTTATTACTGGACTGTGACGGTATGGGACCAGCATGGCAATGAAGCAACCAGCTCAGCGAATGAGTTTTACACATCGTACCCTCGATCCTCCAAGCTTCTTCCGCCGTATAGTATGAACCAGACTTATGTATGTACCTGAACTTCGAAAGCTATGCCAAGGTCTGACCGTTAATTCAACCAGATGCCACACTCGAGTCTCATCTTTCGCACCTGGTTCGAAGACGAAGCGAATCGCTGGAAAGCCGTCTGGATTGGCAATGGAGGCGATAAACCCATTTACCTTCGAAAATCCCTTGCTTTTGACCGCAAACCTTCTCGGGTCGTCGTACTCGTCTCTGGGCTGGGCCATTTCAATCTGACAGTTAACGGCAGACCAGCTTCATCCCACGTCTTGGACCCCGGCTGGACAAACTACCACAGAACAGTGCAATTTGTTGGCTACGACGTGACAGAGAGTATCCTCGAGGGGCACAACGCCATTGGAGCTCATGTCGGTAATGGTTTCTACGCTGGAGATCAGGGCGACCGCTTTTTCTGGCCCATGTACGAGGACAATACATACGTGCGCTACGGAAACGAACTGTGCTTCTTTGCCGAGATCCACGCCCACTACGAAGATGGCTCCCACGAGTGTATCATCTCCGACCCGACTTGGAAAGTCCGCAAGAGCGCTACCACACTCGCCAATATTTACGCATCCGAAGACCACGACAGACGCGATTATCCAGTTGGCTGGGACGCGCCAGGCTTTGACGACACGGAATGGTTGCCTGCCAAACCACTTACTGGTCCAAGAGGCAAGCTGTGCTACCAGAGTCAGCATCCTGTCATCCTACACAACACATTTGTCCCCATCAGCCAAAACACAGTCAAGCCAGGAATTATAGTGTATGACCTTGGTCAGAATGCATCCATCATGGTACGAGTTGTGGCTAGCGGCCCCTCGGGAGCCCAATATCGTGTCAAGTATTCAGAAACCATTGGTGAAGATGGTCTGGTACTGATGCCGGATCCTCTCTTCAAAGAATTTGAAACGGGCGTCTATTCTAAAATTACGCTTTCAGGACAAGAGAAGGAGACCTGGACACCCGACTTTAGCTTCACGAGTGCTCGATACATCCAGATTGAAGGCGCCTCACTTGACGGCAAAGACGGTCTTCCTATTGTCCATTCAGTTGATGCCCGACACGTCTCATCTGGTGCCCCTAAGCTTGGCTTTGTAAAGACGGACAAGGAAGATGTCAATGCGCTCATCAACGCATGTTACTGGACTTTCAGCTCAAATATTTTCAGTTACCACACCGACTGTCCACAGATTGAAAAGTTTGGCTGGCTGGAAGTGTCCTCGCTCCTGTTTCCTGCAACGCAATATGTGCGTGACATGGAAGCTGTCTACTCCAAGATCTTGGACGACATTATCGATACCCAAGAGCCATCCGGTCTAGTGCCCACAATGGCACCTCTTAACCGATACATGTAAGTACCGACGACAAAACCCCTTCAGCTTTTCTGTATTTCTTGAAGGAGACTAATCTTGATAGGTGCGGCCCTATGCATGACACTATCACATGGGGAGGTGCTGTATGCCTTTTACCAGAACTCATCAAACACTACTACGGCAGCACAAGCGTTTTCGAAAAGATCTACCGACCCTGCCTACAGTACATGGACTACATCAAAAGCAAAGAGCGATCGGGCGGTCTCGTCGAACATGGACTTGGCGATTGGGGTTATGACATCGCATTTGGCAACCACCAAGCTAACATCGAGACGGCCGTATACTACAAGTGCCTACGGAATGTTGCTATAATGGCCCAAGAATTGGGATACGCGAGCGATGTGGAGAGGTTTACATCTTGGGCCGATCGGATATACAGCGTGTACAACGAGCAGCTTCTCATGACCGACAAGAAGTTGTTTCCATACGCTTTTTACACTTCACGCGACAATCCCGGAACACAAGACCGCACCATGGTAGCACAAGCTGTCGCTCTTCAGCATGGCCTTGTCCCGTCCGAGTACCGCGCAGATGTTGTCAAGGCTTTTGTCGCCGCTGCTGAAGATTCCGGTCACGTCATGCGAGCAGGCGAAATCGGTCTCAAGTACCTCTGGAACACACTGGCGGAAGAAGACGTCGATCGTCCGGACATTGTTATGGATATGATACGACAGGAGGAACACCCTTCGTATATGCGATTTTTGCGCCGAGGCGAGACCAGTTTGTTGGAGTTTTGGCAGGACAATTGTCGCTCAAAGTGCCACGACATGCTTGGAACGATTTATGAGTGGTTCTATGACTATGCTCTTGGTGTCAAGCCATTGACTGACGGATACCGTACGTGGCGACTCAGGCCTTGCTTCAAAGGCGAGTTCGACTTTGTCGAGGGAGAGATTGAGTCTCCTTACGGATTGATATCAGTTCGGTTCGATCGCAGGGAGAAACCAGGCTCAATGGAAGCTGCTGTGGATGTGAAAGTGCCATCGGGTACTAAATGCAAGCTTGTTCTGCCTGGCGAGTCCAGTACAGCAAGGATTATGCGACAGCCAAGTCATGAGCTAAGAATTGTGAAAGGGAAAACAGCCGAGTTACTTCAAGGTCATTACAAGATCGAAATCACAGCTTAGTGACATGTCAGTAGCCCTGGCATTTGCTAGTCTTGAATGCAATCTATTACTACTACTGCTCTAATGCATGAGTCTCTATTCTGCTCTGGCTGCTCATCACATGGCTGATCCTTCTTCCCGATCAGCCACGCATCTCGACTGGCTCAAGGATATTCGGGATTCACTCACCCGATGCCGTAACATCTGATTCATCACGGGCCAAGTCAACATACGAGAATGGAATATGCATCTTGCTAAATATTACCAAATATAAGGTCCAGAACCATGCTTAGCACTCCATCTATCAGTTCAAGATCAGCCCAAGTGGAGTTGCACATGGCAATTTTCTTCGATTCCCCATGCCATCAAGACTAGCGCCGGCTTTGACAGCGTTTCACTGGATGCCCTCACCGGACATTTCAGCGTTTGGTTGGTCATTCATGACATGGATCAGAAGCTTGTTCGGCAGAGAGTTGCGTCCGGCTTTCTCGATGCTTGATTGGCTCAACGATTTCATATCCCGACACTAGTACGGATCGCGGTCTATTAATCTCACGCCAGATGTTTGCCTCTTGCACGCCCGTCAATCCTCCACAATGTCTCCGCGTCTTCTCCTCATTCCTCCGCATTTCAAAAACTCGGACCCAATGCAAAATTTTATAGTGCATGGGGCGGAATGTTGACCGAGGGACAAAGGGAGATTAGTGACGGGTACCTTCGGAAGGTTCGAGAGTGAGGAGGTACAATATGTCTATGAGAATGTCGTGACAGGATCCAGATGATTCTGTAAACACGATATGAGCACACATGTACCTGTAGCTTTTGTGGGGGACTTTAAATGATACGAGGTCGGCGGTTATTCAGATGTGTTCGATGTATTCTGAACAGTGATGTAACAATATCTTTCTTTTAGCTATTGTTGGCTATCTCTAAAAATGTCTGAATTCTGCACATCCGTAATGATGGACTGAGTAATCCGGCTTCGTTCAAAGTAGACATTTTCAGGTGACTGGCCCATATAGGAGTCAACGTCTATGTCGTCCACCTTGTCCTCAAGGGCTAGAGCATGTGCAATGAGGAACTTGAACATCCACTTGTCAAACCGGTACGTTGTCCTGCCAAACGACCTCGTACAATTCTTTTGGAAAACCACCAATCGACTGATCTATTTCAGGTTAGTCGCGAACTCAGCCATAACTCATTGGTTATCTCCTACCATTAATTCGACACTCGGCCAGTAACTCCGCAGCTGTACCAAGGACTGTAAATTTGATTCAAGGCGTTCTCGAGCGTCTTGAAGCTCGTGAGGCTCTCCGAAGAGATATGTATGCAGCAACACTGATGACGATACAATCGTAATGTGCCCCACGATATTGTATAGCGCTTCAGCCCCGGGAACCTCTCTTGAGGCCTTGAGTACATCGCAGATGATTGCTGCGTGGACCTTGCACCGGTCTGCGTATTTCTTCCCATTGACAGTGAAAGGTCGACGTTGGTCTAGATACTGATAGAACAGTAGGGTGTAGTAATGGTGGTATCCCAGATGAAAGGCAATGAAGACGCTGCCTATTCCACGACTCACAAACATGGTAAGATTCTCCGATGAGAATTTTAGCCCTGGGCCGATCTTATGCTCAAAAGCGTCAAGCTGGGCTTCTAGAAGTTGAACGGACTCATCCATCAGAACTTCATCCCACTCGGCCGTCTCTGCAAGTCGTTTGTGCAGCTGCTGTATTTGGTTATATATCTCCACCAACCTGACCATGTATCCCCAAAGCCCTGGTTTCCACTCATGGTCAGGAATATCGGGGTCACCTTTTCTCATGTTGGAAAAGACAAACTCGTCCATTGGTACTCGAGGCTGTTTGGCCTGCCATCCAAATTGCCTGGCGAGGTTGGAACCGCCGCTGGCCCACGTGTCGGTTATGAAGCAAGTCCAGAATATGCGGCGCTTGACCTCGCGGGTCACTCCATCGTCATCTTCGTTACATACTCCAAGACCCAGAATCTGCGACATGCGATTGGCAAGCCCTATGAAACCGTAAGCGTCGGTGGTGTCCTTCGAGTGAGAACGATCGATGTATACCAAAGTAAAGTGACTCGGCATCTGCGCCGCCATCCCCAAAGCAGTTATTGCCCACCAAGATACATGCCTGAATGTTTTCGCAGCAGATATGCTCCAAGTCCTCTTTAAGGGCTGCTTTGCCTTTATCACGATACGTGTACCCTCGAGACCGAATGTCGGGCTTTGTGGCAAACCTGTCTCTCTGTTAAACCATATACCATATTTCCCCCACCCAGAAGCCCTATTATCATGAGCTTATACCTTGCTGACATGCCCATCATGCTCAAAAGAACAGCTTGTGAGACTGAGCCATCAGCAACGCTGTCTTTGAAGCTTTGTTCGTGGAAAAGGCTGTGAGGTTGATTATGAATTAACCGAAAGTAGAGGTCGACCAGATACATGATTTCTTCGCTAGAGCTAGTTGAAGGGGAAGGGGGAAGAGGCTGCGAAGGGGTTGGAGGCATCAATGTCCGAGAATTGTCAACCTTTGCCGAACAGGGTAGGTTCCGTGAAGTGCACTGTGTGCATGCCGAGCCTTCGGTTCTATCACATCTCCTCTTTCCCGTCCTGCATTGCAAACATGCCTTTACGGGCCTCATGCTATGAGTGCAAGTTGATGGCTGATCGCCCGATCTTGTAAACGGCAGTGTTCCTATGTGCCGTTGTGGGATGTTCGTTGATGGGTAGTGGAGGACCCTCGTGTTACAAGTGTAGCCTCAGGCAGCAGGAGTATGTATCGCGTTAGACTGTGGGGATCGATCTTCGATCTCTTCAATAACTGGTCTCCAGGTTAGCCGAGACATTCTTGGTGCAGACGGCAAGGACTGAGGCAAGGAGAAGGATTAGTGACCTGACGCCTGTGAATAAAGCAATAAATTTAGAGCTCAGAACGAATAGAAAAGTAATGAAACATCTTTCAGCGACTTCCCACCGATTTTCCTTGTTGTGGCGAGAAAAGGCGCGGTCCTTGGTGTTTCAATCTCCCACCTGTGGTCTTCTAAATTCTAATTATTGTTCATCGAATATACATAACTCTTGATAAATATTGGTTCAACATAATTCACTTCCTCACAGAGCCTTGGTAGAGGCCTGTACTTAAGTCTTCTAAGAGGAACATAATCCTTACTATCTTAAATCGAATGTCTAGACTCTCACGACAACACACTCGTTTCCACGCTGGTTTGTTTCTAAACAAATAGATATAAAATCAATGAATCGCTAAAATGATACATGCATATGCTAAGAATGCTCATAATTCGTTATAATTCCGCCATCCTTATTTTAAAATCAGGCTCTCGTTCCAATTCATCAACATCATGAACTCGTCCTAGATGGGTTATCAGAGTGTCGGCCGTCTCGCACACCACATCACCATCACGGAAGCGGTTACAGAGGACGCAGGCATACTCTCCCTCTGGTGTATGACACTTGACAAAGAACCGCTGATCGACGATGAACTCAATGTCCTCCTCGATCTCCCTGTCATACCCTCCCACTTTTATCCATCTTGTCGCACGCTTCCCTATTGCCCAGCGGTCATCAGATTCCACTGTCAGTCGCACTCCACACTCTGGACATTGACAGCTACCGCCGGGGGCAAAACTGGCAGCAAGTGGCTTCTTCAGCATGTATTGCAAATCCAGACTGTACCGACAGAACAAGGGGTCATCCTGGATTACGGTTGAGGCACGTTTCGGCGGTGCTAGTACCAGCTGTCGTTGGGAGCCATCTGATACAACAGTCGAAGCACGCTTGGGGGGGCCAAATGTTGGCGCCTGTGAACGACTATCTGATACAACGGAAGGAGCTCGTCTTGCCGGTTCGAGAGCCAGCCGTGGTGGGTTTTGTGGTCCTTCGGTTGCCATCAGGAGCCGTTCTCGTTGCTGACGAAGAGCACCCAGCGACCCGTCACGCGCGGCATCCGAGGCAGCGACAAGCTTCTCCATATCCGCACGATCAAGCTGACGGCCATTGTAAAGTGCATCTTGCAACACGTTGATGACAGTCTGCTGTAGTGCGATAACCTGGGCCTGGAGTTTATTCTCGGTGACGACATCTCCTATGGCGAATTGCTGGCCCAGTCGTCGGTAGCCGTCTTCGTATTCTCGGCTGATCAGGGCTCCAGATCGTTGAAATGAATTCGCAACATCGTCTCGATCTCGACTTAGTTCAAGTGCCCTCTCTTTCTCTTGATACCGCTTTTCTGACCGCTCAACCTGCTCTTTCAGCTTTCTGATCTCGTCGTCCTGTGTCGTGTCGCGCCGGTTCTGTTTTCGTTTCTCCTTTACACGATCCCACAAGCCCATGGACGATGTAAAGGTGCCGACAAGAGTTGAGCATAGTGTAGCTATGATGAAGGTTTTCTACATAGACAGGTAGGTAGGTTAGCATGGAGTGTGGTTGGGAATGACCAGACTTTAGCGCCAAGAAGTGCAAAAGCCAAGTAAAAGCCAAGACATGACATGTCAATCGGTGCAGTTACGTACCTTGAGGTTCTTCTCCTCAATCATGTTGGCGTAATTCATTTTGGGCAGACGTTATCTTGGTTCAAACCAGTGAGTGGGTGGGTTCTTTGTTAGATGATGAAAAGCGGAGGATGATGCGGGAAATAACAGCAAAACAACGCCAACGGAAGAAACAATGAAGGATCGAAGGGTCTGGAGATCTACGGTATTCTCGGAAGATTCAAGATATGTCATATAGATATTTAGACTTTTGCACACCGCTTTCTCAGCTGGCTGGGCACCAAGATGGACTCCTTTTTAATTGCCTTGGGTAGTTTCCCGTGTTGCGCATTGACAGTGTAACGACATGTCGTCAATGGTGGCATTTCAGGTTTTACCCGCATAATGCTCGAGCTGATTGGTGGTGACGGGAGACTTGTGACCGAAACGGATTGGTTGGAGATGACGTAGTTGACGATGGTCAATGCAGGTCTGTTCTGGTGCCTTGACGTGTCTCGTGTCGTGTTGCCATTAACGATAATGGATGAGTTATCTGATAACGGATAACGGATAACAGATACCAAGTAATATGCAAAACAAAGACCTTACTGCTATCCTGGCGAGACTTGTATATTGTGTTATATTTCCTGCGTGGTACGGTACAACCTGATGAATGCATTCTGTATCAGCTATGCAAACTGTAACAATTATTTGAGTATCTTTGAATCCTGTCTGCGTTAATCATGAGATCTTTATTCGAAATGAGACTACGGAATATTCGAAAAGACTGATCCAACATTTCTCTTCAACGATGTGTATTAGTTGGCCTGAGAGGAGAGACACCCCGGCTGAACTGAACCTTGCATGTGAGACATCATGCAGACGACTCTGACGTCGGTTATGCAAGCCACTGTAGGTAGTCAGCTCAGTCGGCTGCAGTGGTACAGGGTAGCGTTCTAACCTCCATCAATAATAAACCACCCGCGACAGAGAGTAGGAAACAAGTAAATTTCAAACCAGATAGCTTACAAGTTCTTTCTATTAACTATATACGAGGTCATTTTAATTATTGGTGCAATAGTTGAACTATTTGTAACTATGAATGTATGCTTGACTATTGTTTGTCTGATTGATGGTGTAATCACATTGATGCTTGGTGTGTTTTCACGATCAAGCTCAGCAGTCAATTGTTTCATTTGCCTAACTCGATAAAATATGAGACCTTTTACTGATGCCATGAATATATGTGTCCTGTGCTAGCCGATCGATTTGGGACATGTGGTTATCATAACCAGCAGGTTAGGACCTACGCAAGCCTGCCAGCCTACCTACTTAGTCAAAGACCAGCCACAGATGAAAGGCATTTAGATAATTCACTTCTATGCTAGTGCATCTCCTTGTTTTGTATTCAACTCATAGTTATTATGTTATCTTCTGCAGTCAATTTACGTAGGATCCTGAAAAGAAAAGGTCTGGGCAATGTAAATTGATACAGTTGATAGTCATTTGAACAGTTTTCTATTTAGTGATATGCAAGCCTGGACATGAGTCTTCTATCGCCTATATGTCTATGGAAGTCACAGTATTCACTTTCCTCTTCAAACCGCTACTATGATAAATAGGAATAATAAAATAATTCAGGAAGAAAAGGAGAAAAAATCCGATATCTTAGTAACGGCTCTAAGAGGTGACCTAGGTTTCCAGTTTATGTAGAAATACTAACAATATGAACCTCTTGGGAAAGTTTGCACCTCAGAGAGAGAAAGAAATTAAGTCTATAGTAGCCTTTCTAGAGTCTATAACGTCATTAGATTGGTAATGTAATCACAGCGGACAGGCTCTACTTGAATTGCCTTGTACTGATCTTTTCGTCTTGTCCATTTCTAAACCTTAAGATATTCCAAATCAGAACTAAAAGGCTATCAATTTCCGAATACGTATTCTACTGCAGGAAAACCATAAACAAGGCAGATACGAGTAGCCAGAGAAGCATAAATCTATCATGATCAACAACACCTTCCGAGAGCTCCCCACATGGCACAGTCTCAGGTCAGTGAACTAGAGCAACTAACGTTAGTATGGTCATGCACTGCTACTTTCGTTGACAGCGGACCGACATCTATCGACTTACAGAACCACGAATCGGCAGTTGTCACCTCGAGTTCAAGGTTGCGATCGACCTTTGTTAAATTAGTTTGTGGCTGGTATATCTGTATTGCAGAGACACTAATCTGCCACGGAGCATCTGCTTCGGAACCCGGATGGCTAGTCTATGAGAAGATTC